>JAQFXU010005410.1:0-11719 GCA_034693705.1 Spatulosminthurus flaviceps | reverse complement strand
GACTCGAACTGCGAGTGAAATGTGCAAGTTCGGAGGAAAAGGTATGAAATTCTGTAGAAGTGATAGCGCGCCATCTACTGCGGGAAAATGTAAACATTTGAGTCCCTATCCATAGGCCTTTCAAAGTGATGTGGAGTGTATTTGTACGAAATGAGTTAACACATTGATTGCACAGAGCTCCTACGAAAGTGTTACACACGTTTTGAGATCTCAAGTCCACAAATACTTTCAACCTGTACTTTTTGGACAAATAGTTTGGTCCAGAAATTTTTTCGTTCAAAAACCGTTTACCCAAAAATGTTTGGCGGTGATTTAAAGTGGCAGTATTTTTACTCAAAATGGCAGTAAATTTACTACGATTGGCAGTATTTTTACCAGTTCGGGCAGTAAAAATATTTTTCGGCAGTATTTTAACTACAAGTGGCAGTAATTATATTATTCGGCAGTATTTTAGCTACAAGTGGCATTATTTATATTATTCGCATGTATTTTAACTGCATGTGTCAGTATTTATATTATTCGGCAGTATTTGAACCCCAGGTGGCAGTATTACATGTTTGCGACAAAAATTTCGATCATGACAAATTGAATCACTCAAATTTTGATCGGCGAAAATGGTTAATTTTCTCCTTTTTTGATTCTGTACGAATTAACTGAAAGAAGGAGTTTATCTTACTAATTCTGCCGCTGGCGATGTACTGTTAGCGTTGATTACCTTAGAATGCAACTTGAAAAAGACCCGCTCAACTCATATCAAGGAAATCATATTGCAGATTTGTAACAAGGAGACGACAAGCCGAGAACTCAGATTAGAATTCCATCATAATAGCGGAGTGGTTGATTGAACTTTCCAATGATAAAGATAAAAAAAACTGCCCATTTTGGTTAAAATACTGGAATAAATGATTAATATTTATACAGCCAAATAATATAAATGCTGCTAAATAATATGAATACTGCTAAAAATTATAAATACTGCCAAATAATATAAATACTGCAAAATAATATAAATACTGCCCAATAATATAAATACTGCCATATAAAGTAAATATACTGCCGTGGAGGATACTGCAACTTGTAGTTAAAATACTGCCCGTTTAATTTTATCCCGACAATTTTCATCCAACAATCTTTCTTCCGAAAATGTATTAGTCCATTAAGCTTTCATCTGGCAATTTATTCGTCCAAAATACATTCATCCAGATATCTTTTATCTAGATGCGCTTTCATCCAAAAAAATTCCACTGTTGTTGCATACAATTTGTTACTCCAGCGACGATATGTATGTAATCCATCACATTGCTCAGGTGGGTAACTTTTTCCAACATTTAAATTACAAAATACTTATACGTTGTTTTCGAATTATACAGACAATCAACTTTTATTTTTCGTGCCAAAAACGAATGGATTTACTCGCTCTAGCAGTTGTCACAACAATCCTTAACATTTTACTGACCAGCAGGCCGATTATGAAGAATCATCTTTTACAACGTCCCGCTCTCCTCCGAAGCAAGCCATATTACGGGAACCTTTTCCAGCGCTAGATGCACCCCTACCCCATTTGTTTTCGAATAAGGATTTTCTTATTTCAAATACGGGTTAATATTATTAAGAAATCCGATTTTGCAATAAAAAATATCATCATTATTCTTATTTAGCTGTGCGCATCTTCGTGCTGCTCAACGTTTTGTATCATACGTGCTGCTTGAAAAAAATGTCCTAAAGTGTCTCTATGAATTGAAAACACTACTTACAGGTTCAAATTGCTAAGATGACCAACACCCCAGCCCCAAACGACAAATCTTTAGACACGAGAGAAACCAGCGACTTTTCACATAGTACTTTCCTACAAAAAATATCATGACCGAAAAATTGACCCATCATGGTGCAAGTAAAGCGCTAAAAGTTTCCGCCGAAAATAAATAGTTGTATTATATCGTTTTACTGTTAAGACACGAAACTGCTGACATTGAAAAAATCTGGAAGACTAGAAAAAAAACTTCTCGGGCAGGTTAATTTGTGTCTTCACGAAATCCAGTGTTTCCTGGAAGTAGATGGGATGACACTCCCCATAGCGAGCCACGAAATTTTCTGCAAACTGTACTGTACCACCAGTTCCGTTCAGAACATTATCTGCGATTAGGTATTTCGTCTGCTCCGGTCTAGGAATTGGTTCATCCACTTGATCAAAATAGTCATGTTCTATAGGGTCGAATTTTGCAGTATCTTCTCAATGCTCTACCCTACCCTCATCATCGGATATGTAACCGTGCTGCACCAACTTGGGAAATCTCTTCTCCTCACTTTTATTTTTTTCATCCTCTATACGCTGCTTCTGAAGTTCTTCAGCTCGGTCCTAAGTATTCAAAAAATTAACAAACTTTCAAATTATTTTCCGAACGTCAGTTATGATGTCATATATATGCTTCGTCAGATATATGATATTACATTATCATACTCCATTTCATCTTCGTGAGGATTAATATCTGGAAGTAACTCTCACTTCCGGGATTTGATCATTTTATGAAATTGCGACTCACAAGAAGTTAACTATTCAACTTTTAAATGATTCAGTTGCACAAAAAAACAAATCTAGCAATAGCGTTTCCGACAACCTCCAAAAACAAGATTTTCAAATAACTTTTGATGCTGGGCTCAAGTGTATGCCGGGAAAAACTACATTCACATCAATTTTCGCAAGTCTCCACACTTTTTTGCTTCCGAAGAATGTACGTATTTGCATAGATAACTCACGTAACTATGCAGATACGTACATTCTACGACTTAGAAACGTTCCCCGGTCCTCAATTTATTATTATCGTTGTTTCGGTGTGCCAAGGTATATTTATAGGCAGTTTAAGGATATTTATATACAATTCGTATAGATCCAAAAATTAATATTGATGCTGCCACTATAGCGTATACCTTAAAAATGGGGAATTCCTGAGGAGGATTTGAGTCTGAGAGGAAATGCAATCTTAGAGGAAACCACTTTATATTAATTTACTTTAGTTGAATATTTGATGAATACGGAACTCACGAAGGGGTAATTTAATAAATACATTGATGTTTTAGCCAAAAGATGCTAAAGATCAAAGGATTTTAGCTTTCAATGCATTCGTTACTCCCTTTTTGTTTTCGGAGCTCATCGTTACATGTGTCGACTGTTTTACCAACTGCGATCAGAATATCTTCAAATGAATCCCTGGTAATACGATAATTGGAAAGTTAACCTCAGGTTGTACTTCGGGTCGTCATCGATTCTTAAATGCTGTTAGAAGATATGGTAAATTAGAATGCCAATTTGCTCGTAATTAACTGAGTGCCCGTTTGGTTTTTATTGGATCTATATTGCTAAAAATTTTATGTGATCATGTAACTTGTTTTTTTTATTTCATCCCTCCATATATTGCTATTTCCACATCCACACTGCTGGACTCTGGACAGCTCGACCGAATGAGTAAATATTCATAATCGCCTTGAATAATAATATCCTTGAACATATTCCTAGTACTTAACTTTCCAAACGGTCACTGAATTCAATACATAAACTGTTTATCCTAAAAATACTCTTTTAATATACGAATTTGAATTATTCATTTATATAAGTCCAATTTGGTTAGACCTAACACAAGGACATTCCAACATACCTATATGTTGACGCCGATGACCCTTTGTTGAACGGTTGTTGAACCCAACATTGGGGATTATGGGTATACGTTTAGTCTTGTATGCATCTTTGTGGATGCCAGGGACGGCTGAACCTTGATATTTATATAAGTCCCTGACTTTGCCAAAGCCTGGGGCTTATTGTCGATTATTTTTAGTCTTCGCATACTCTCTGTGTGTAAAATTCGAGTCGTGATTTCCATGAATGTTCTAGCACTAAAATCAGTTGTCATATAACCTTTTACTCTAACACAACTCCATTTTCTAGTCCCACCAACAACAATCATCACATATCAGATCCTATATTCTAGTTACTCGCCATTCCTCCGGGCTAACACCTCCTTAACCTCGTCGTAGTCCTTATTGTATTTATATTTCACTATAAGTAAGTACTGCCTTATAAGTTATTATTTTTACCAGCCATGACACCAAAACTGTAGGTTTAATTATAATAGTTCATATTAGTTTCTGTCATAGCAACGTAAATAGCATTTGCTTTTATCCCACTAACATTTAATATTTATTTTAGGATATTTCGCTCTATCAGAAAAATTTTTGATAAAGAGAACTTAAATTGGTTTGCTAGCATTGAAAATTTTGCACTGTGGCGTTTTCTATCCTAACCTAGGAATAGTAGTAGCCAGGAAACTATTGTATCCTGGAAATAGTAATAGCCAGGAAACTATCGTAACCTAGGAATTGTTGGACCCTAAAAATTATAGTAACCTAGTAACTATAATATCCTGGAATTATGGGAGCCTAGGAATTATAGTAACTTAGGAATTACAGTAACCGGTAATTATAGTAATCTAGGATTTATGGGAGTTAAGAAATTATAGTACCCTAGAATTATCAGAGCTCAGTAATTATGGTAACTTTCTATTCCGTTACTATGCCTACACTAGCTTATATTACTATGAATAAGGTTGAACTGATGTTTATTGTTTTGTTACTATAATTAATACATATGATTGAAAGTTACGATATTTTCCTAATTATTCTTCTCTTTCACTTCATTCGCACTGTGTAGCGAAGGCTACCAATCGTGAAAGGGTACATTTAAGGGTTAGGAAAAGCTGGTTTACTCGCTAGCGAGTTGGTCCTTCGTTCATTTAACCAACATAGGGTTGGAATTTAAACGTTTACAATTAAATTATCCGTGCTGAGACGGCACAGTTTATGTTTTAGGTAAAATAAATTCTTGAGATCTTGGTTGAAAATCTGGTTAAAGCTCGTCATGTGGCATTGGCTGCCATAAAAAACGTGCTGTACGCGTATGAGTGGCTACATACTTAATTCTTCCACGTACTATTGTGCGGAAAAAAAACCGCTTTGTAAAATAACACAAATAAACAGGTAACGAGAAAACTCTTATAAAATTGTCAGATGACAGAATGATAAGTAGTAACAACCACCAGTAGAAGACGTAATAAATGATGGAGTTTTTTTAGCTTTCGCGTTTGGTCTCCGTCAAATGTCCGTTTCGGGGAACTATTTGTCTACTTTGGTCTTACAAAGTGATTGTATTATTGTAGATTAGATTACGTTTCGATCCGCAGGCAAGGCCCAACATGAAACATAGTAGGAAACCCAAAATATCAGTCCGAAAGGCATAAAGTTTACAAAAACATGATGTTCAAATGATTAAAATCGTCACGTCTATTAACTTGAACTTGACCATGACATTCTGCCGTTCAAATTCTGCCATAAAGAACAAGTTATGTCCACGATAATAAAGCTTATCAAATTTACTTGCATGAACATGACCGTATTTAAAAAGCATCGCCTAATCCGATCGCACAGAAATGCGTAAGCCACGACAGTCTGCTTTCCCTAAAATTACAAATTTTGGTTTTCATTTTTCTACACAAAACAATTTTAACCAAAAACGAACTTACCCGATTGAACAGCGTAAGTAATAGTCACAAAAGGTTTAAGTGAAATCGGTCCAGTATTGTTTGCGTGTTTAAAACGAAACCATGGACGGACATATAAAGGGTTAAAATAGTGGTGTTTATACACCGATTCATACCCCAAGGTCTAACAGAGTTGACATAAAGGTTTATTGACTAGTTAACTTATGAAAAAGATGCCAGTTACCGCAATATATCATTTTCGAACTGATGAGTTGCTATCATCGGGAACTGTGGCTATGAACTTCTCACTCTTCATTTGTTTTGTGACGATGATCTTGTCCGAGAAAATAATTGCTACCAATATGATTTAGATTACAATTAAAATCCTCAAAAACCCTCTTCATAAGCAGCTGCAGGAGCAATGTGAAATATAGCTCTGATGTGTTAGAAATAATCAGCGGGACAACCACAAATGTGTGTATTAATCATTTATTCTACAAACTAATATTGAATTGTGAATATAAATTATTCTTGGCAATTTGTGAGCAACGAAATTACAAAAAATTCCGTTTTATTCCCAGTTTGTCTTGAAAATGTAAGCCTCCAATTATTTTAATGATTCACATTTTATTGGGGCCAAATTAAAGCATAACCGCCAAATTTTTACTTGTATATTTTATTTTCATTATTATTTATTTTAATTTTATTTTCATGATTAATAATAATAATGTGGACAAAACTGTCGAATATTCGCATATTTGTGTAGTTGTGTCCATCAAATGCTATGCATGTACGCCCTTTCAAAAGCATAAATATTCCATTCTTGTTCTTAGTTTTCGGTATACGTGAGTGAAGTTTGTATAAATTAAATAAATTCTTCCCTTACCCCGTCGCTTCTCCTCTACCTCAACGGACGTAGCCTATGTTTTAATAATACAATGACACATAACAATCACTAAAATCTTCTTTTTGCCTATGTCGCTTCATTTTTTTTATTTATGGGAAAATGTGAGGGGAAACGGCTCTCTTATTTTGAAGGCCGACTTATTAGCCACAGTGGTGATAGCCAGATAAGCTATATAACATTAAGGATTTTTCATGCATCACATCATGAAGAACACATCATGAAGTTCAGAAAGCAAAAGTTCGACACCTCGATACGTTTGTGTCATTTCAAAATACAAACCGGGATATTTTACCACTGAAAATTGGGATGGTGTGACTTATTTTTTACATTTAACATCAAAGGTGTAGTTTGGATAGAATTTGAATCTAAGATGAACAACTAACAGTTCAAATTATTAAAATAGGTTTCAAATGAAGTTTGCACGTTAAATGCATAATATTCTGTACAGAATTAAACATCACAGAAGGTTTAATGGAAGGACGAAAAATGATAATTCCCATCGCTCTATAAAATATTCCAGCCACACAAGAAGAGAATGACATTATTGTGTTTATATTGTGCACTGTATAATAATTAATTAATAGTTAATGAATAGAGGTTTTAGCGTTTTTGCATAAATTCTCCTGCTCCTCAATCTCCCCTCCCCCTTACTCAAGAAAATTTAATACCTTAGATTGAATAAGCCATAGGATAATACTTAATATTCTTTTGGTAAAAGTAATATTGTGAGAAAAGTAACTACTTGACTAGATTTGAGTGGAATCTTCCGTGTATAGGTCATTTATGTAGAATATTATTAAAGGTAATAGTAATAATAGTAATAATAAATTACTCGCAAAGTAGCCGACCAGATGACAATCGGGAAGTGAACACACATTTATTTAACACGAGTAAACTCTACGTCTATGTCGGGAGCAAAGCTTTTTTCAGGAAATGAAAAGCTTTCATAGACCAGAAAGCAGAAGGTATTTTCATACTCTATATCCCATCAAAACAATAATACCCAGACATGAATTAAAATATCGTACTTTTAATTTCTTTCTAGCTTATCCCCGGCGGCTGTAGCCTTGTCTTCGTCAATAAAACTAACTACCGGGTTGCCTTTGATGCAAAAGTATTAGCTATTTTCTTGGAAGTACTGGGCATCGAGTTTTCAAATATCTGATTCGGCTGTATCAAACAATTTCTTGGTTGCCTTCTTATCTTTCTCGTGCTTTAGTAGTGCTCCACCACGATTTGACAATTGACCCGGGTCATCTTCGATAGCTTCTAACTCTAGCCACTTTATCCAAACTGCACTACGTCGAATAAACTTTAAAAAAGTTGGAAAAACATTGTTTCAAAGTTACGCATATAAAATCACATAATTGTTATTTTAGTCACGTGAGTGAATTTGAAAGTGTAATACAAGTTTTTTTATCTATCCATACCGATGAAATGAGTTTTTCATTATTTTTGTAATAACTCTTCCATTTACTGACTTCCACGGCATGCGCTATGACAAGATCCTCCGAGAAATCCGAACTTTCCTTTTCTCGGAAACCTGCCCGCATCTGTTGCACTCACAAAAAAATTTTCCCAAAGGGACTCAAGCTCCAATCGTAATTCCATGTTAAAAGCATTGTTTCATCTACGTTTCTTTACGTTTCACTTCACTTAGAATTACAATTTTGTATTACTTTTGTTTAACGGGATTGAACCCAGGACTTAGTCAAGTTAAGAGGGTTTTGAAACACTGAACTTGAACTGCACGAAACCCAACCGAGTATAGTTAACTTCTTTATAATTCGCGGTCATCATCCTGAATGGCTTAAATCGCACTCGTTATTGGCTTGATTCAGGCTAGCTCACAGAGGGGGCTGACGTAGCAAATTACATACATCACCAAAATTTGTCGTTACGCGCCATACCACCGATCTAGCACTTTCATAACCTCTTCTCCACCCTATTACACTACTGATTTAGATCTATAAGTATAAAGTATAAGCAATTTCCAAGGGTGCATCTCCATCTTCTGTCTGCATATTTGAAGATAGTCTCTGCACATATTTTATGAGGAAGATTGTACTTGTGCACGTCAAAACCAAAGCGTAAGTTCGCCTATAAATGTGAAATAGTGTACAGCAAGAAGCAAGTTTCTGTGAGCCTGTTCTAGTCCATTCTTTTGTCTAAGAATGGCGACATTTTAAATCAAAAAATATCTTTCTAATGGTGCTTTATTAAATGAAATACAGAGTAAATCCAGGTCCAATAGGGCCAACTTGGGATAATAACTTAACTTAATAATTTATCCAAACATCTATGGGATCACACTAACAGCTCATTATAAAATCCTGACCATATGTGGCGTTCACAAACATTCGATTTCTGCTTCAACGGGGTTGTCGCTCCGAACTTTTAATTAGCGATTCTCGACGTCTTCGGAAGAATGTTATATTTCCGTCCAGATAAATTGTCTGGAATATTCTCTTGACCAATAATAGTGGAGATCAAACCTTCTCCAAGTATCTCCAAAATAAATTTAATGCAATAGACACTTCCACGGAGTCTAAATACAGACAAATACGAGGAACCAAAGTAAGTATTTGTGCGAAATGAGTTAACACATATTACACACAGATACTACTTAAGTGTTACACACGTTTTAAGAATACACGTCATCAGATTTAAAGCGAGGTTTAGGTTTGCAGCAGTGAATTCCTAGGTTATAAGAAAAAAATAATTTGTTTCGTATAACCAGGCTCTATATTACGTCATGAAAACAACTATTTAGTTTTGTTCAAAGATTCAATGTGTATGAGATACAAAGAAGTTTTGCTTTACCAAGGAAAGGCCACTGTTTAAAGTACAACTGAAGTTAATTTTTTAATGTTCTAAATTCTATGGGTTACTTTTTACCAAATGTGAATTTTTGTTTAAATGATGGTATTGAAATGTTTTCGTTCCGTCTTATTTCATTGGCAAAGTAGTTTGGTGCTGTCCAGAAACAATTCAGCTATCAAAACTGCTTTTAATTTCTCGCCCCTCTATCGACAAAAATACCGAAGTCTATATTATTCCCACGGTAAGGTAAATGATGCTATATTGGAGTGTAAATTATACAACTTACACTTATTGCAACTTTGAATGTGGTTCCAGAAACCTCTCCGAGTGGCGTCATTTTGAGCAACGATGTAGTCGCACCGGGGACGCCATTGTACCTTTTCCCGCCCACAACCAACACCTATCTTCGATAATTTTTTTGAAGCCTTTGTGCCCGCCTTTGATTTTTCCCTAATTGTTTTCGTGGGAACTACCACGCCCACAGAGTTTATTCTTGGTGGACCAAAGATTCACAATATTTACATCGTCTTTGCTTAGAAGGGATGCTTTCCACAGCTTTTGACGGTTGGATTACCGTATTATCCAAGCAAAACGGAAATGTGATACATGAATTCATTGATCCATGATAATATTTGAATTCGCAATATCCACATCGATTTAACGTAATAATGAATCAAATTATCCGTTGAATGCTCAGTTTACCATTTTAAAGCTACCATGAATGCTAGTTTTTCCTAGTATCGTGCACATAAATAATAATAACCAACCAGATTAACCATTTCGCAATTTCACTGTTAATACGTGAATTATTGGAAAGTTGTTAACCTCGGTAGAGAAGGAGTGCTGGGAATCCAATGAAAATTTCCCCAACCATTGACCCACCAAATGTTATTTCACAAAGGATTATAATTTTAACTTTTGACTTGTAGTAGTTATAGTATATTAAGAGAAGCTTGAATATCCTCGAAAACGAGTAACAAGTAGATAAAATTACATATCGGTTGCTTAAAGAAATGCTTCATTAAGTGATCCCTGTAAGAACTAAGGGTAAATATCTCCAAAACGAACCTCGATATTTTCGGCAAACTCAACTCTGCCATCAGTCTCATTCTATATTTTAAAAAATCTTAATCCGTTACACCATATTCTCAGACGCAAACACAAGGAAGTTTTTACTTCAAAAATTCATTTGTTTTTTTGTTTTTTCGGAGGAAAAAAAACAATAAAATATACTCTGAATTGCACCTGATCTTGATAATCTTTACCTTAATCTGTTTCTTCAAGCCTTCAAAATTCTCGGTTTCTTCCATCTTCAAAGTCTCGTTGTCTAAATGATCATCTGCAATACCCTCATCATCGGATATGTAACCGTGTGGCACTAACCACCCGTGCGCATCATCATCTTCTGCATTTTCGGGATCATCCTTTCTCTGAATCACCTAATTCTTCTCCGTCCTCGGGTTCTCCTTCCCATTTACTATCGGAGTCGTCATTCATAATCTACATTCTTCAAGTGATAAAAAATGTTTTCTGAATCTTTCTGCCGCCAGAATTTTTAGCTTCTTCAAACAATCACTAGCTACATTCACTTCGGATGAAGACTTAAATCGGTATGCAAGCATTGAAGATATTTGCGCTGTGGCGTTTACTGGCGTGTGTCTGAAGGAGGACTGCCTTCAGCGAATCAAAATCATAGTATGATTTTCCTTGAATGATAGCATTTTACTTTAACAATAACAAATAATGATGTAATTGTTTCGTCAATAAAGCAGGATATTTTATTAATACAGGTGTTTCACACCATTGTCCATTTGATTTTCTGGCAGTGGCCATTAAATGGTGGCTATGAAAGTTTAAGTGGTATTGAGGACAATGCCGGAAAGATTGACTATTGGAAAGAACAATGTAAACCGAAAATTTTCCATTTTGCTCCAAATTTTGCTAACCAATGCAAAATTTGTATTGCGAGAGCAGAGCTCCCAGATATTTGATCCTCTGAAATAAAATCTTGATTTTTGCTTTTATAAAAAAATAACTGAAATTGTAATATATTATATATATGTAATATATATTGTAATATATTTACAACTTATAAAGCAAGTTTAAGTTTTGGAAGAATTTATTAATGGTCAACATACTTTTGGACTTACTAGCTTTGAATTATCATTTCTTGTAGTCAGTTTCCATGGTGTATGATGAATTGGACACTGATGTTAGGATAAAGTCGGCTAGCGACTGCGACTAATTTTGGCAATGCATGACAAGCTGAGAACAGCTGAGGGTAGCTGACAAGGAATGTAATTCACATGTAACGCTCCGATTTTCAAAATATGTTAAAACACCTCCCCACTACTACTCGGATACATGCCTTCCATCTGCAAATCGCGTTTTTAAAAAATCGCGAAATTTCGAAATTTTGCTTGAAATCAAAATTTAGGAAATTTAAATGGCGTTCAACACGGGG
>JAQFXU010005409.1:0-11723 GCA_034693705.1 Spatulosminthurus flaviceps | reverse complement strand
TCAACGGCGCTGAGCTCGCGGAAATTTAGCCTAGGGGAAGATAAGGCATATGAGTTGGCTTCGAGAGTAAAATTGGGAGAGAGAAAGATGGACTTACAAAGACACGCACAAGACCATCATAGTAGGTTCTCACCAAGGAGCCCAGCGACCAACAGGACAGTGAGTAGCGGTCGAACGATAACGACAGCATTCTTGGATAACGAGTCGGTGACTCAGGGTAGGGTAGCCTCAGGGGAAGAAGCCAGTATTGGGCAAGCCGAAAACGTTCCACCGTCGACAGTGATTGAGTCAGGACCAGGGGTGAGTGACGATCGCTTAACGGTAGCTGAAACATCGGACTCGGGAAGCACGTCATCTAAAACCAAAAGGAAGGCGAAGTATAAGGGTCCACCACGACAAGGGACGAGACGCGGCTCAAGAAAAAGGGAGCAAACTCAGCGTTACGGTTCATCCAGTGCCCAAGAATCCGAACAAGAGGAGCAGACTACAAATAGAGAGTCGGGACAGGTTAATGTGAAGGTCAAAAAGAGTAAGAAATCTTGAGGCACACAAAGTAAATTTTAATTTTGGGTTATTTTAATTTAATTTATTTTATTTTTGTATTATTGCAAAAAATGTTTAAAAAATACATAAAAACATATTTTTTTTATTATTCTTACCTGGTGGTGGTGGTTGATGGATAAGAGGAGAGCAGTTTAAGTGAATAGCAGGACTATTCAAATCTTATGAAGTAGGTGGAGACCGGAAGTTTATCACCAAGTACAATAATCTTCTGTGATTGTTTTGACTTTTTTCAGGTCCAAAACTCCGGAAGATTCTGAGTTGGAAAGGGCAGAGTTACTGGTTGGTATCCAGGGTAGGATCCTAAGGTAGCTCGGGTAAGCTTTCAGTTAACTATAAGCCTAAGATTGACTAAGATTCTCGACTATACTTTTAGCACCTAGAGCGGAAGTAATAGTGGGGCTAGACTACGAACCTCGATAAAGCATAGGGAATTTAAAGTTGATAAATGTTTTGGTTTAATTATAAATTTCTAGGATAATGTATAAAAGGGTTTAGGATTCGATAGGTGTGGCTTATTAGTCTAAGAATTGATCCAGGGTCACTTACATTGAATTTTTAGGAATAAAAATGGCAGGTCAAAATCCATTCGAAGGAATTTTGAGCTCGGAAATCATTCAAGGGTTGGGCAGATCCCCTCTCGAACAGGTGAATTTTGCTGATCATCGAGTAAGATGGCTTATTAGGAAAAGGGTTTTTCCTGGCGAGGTTTTTCAATCATATGACCTCACGGTACCCGGAGAAGAAGATAGGCCATTACGTTGTATTCCATTTGAAGACATGATGGTGAGACTTGAATTTCTTAAGGCCAATCCTGTGTGGGAAGAAATCATTCCGTATCGATTAAGTTGGTAGACGAGTGTGCAGGTATAACATATTACTTGCTGTAGAGAGCACTTGATTAAAGAGAATTTGAACGTAGTACTCTTACCTTGAACTTAGTCCAGTCTTTTGTTCGATCTCATTGCGACCAGTCGTGAGTTTCACTTATTAGCACTTATCACTGCTGAAGTACGGAAGGTTCATAAAAAAGACAGGCATGGCTCCTCGGACATTTAGGTAATTTCACTTAAGATTTCACTCATTATAAAGATCTCAGGGTGCTTTTTTAAGATTTATTCGGAGAAGTAAACTTAGGTTTGGCACATCACTAATTATTTTGCACTTGAACACTAGAAATGAGGAATTCCTGGGCGAAGGGACTAGGCAGACCATACGTAGGAGGAATTTGTTTGCAAGAATAACTCATGAGCCAGAACCGTAAGAACTTAGAATGCACGTGCCATTCAGGGTGATTTATTTCTGGAGGCAGGAATTAGCCTCGATTCATCACCGGATCAAAGATTGTAATGTTTGGTTGGAAGGTCTTCTGAATGAGGGAGTTCCTGAAACTGTAAGGACGTATCGGTATTATGAGGCCTGGGAGAGGAATCGAGATATTAGGCTGGTTACGGATAGAACATTAAATCTGACATGCTGGAAAAGATTCCGATTGATCAGAAAGATCATCATGGAGAATACGGACACTCTACCTTATATAATGCCGTGTCAGGCGGGTCATGATATTTGTCCCTTGAATTCCGACACTATATGGGAGGGCGAAGGTATGATTCCTCAGATTAGACTCCCCGTGGTGGCTGAATTGGATAGGTTGGCTCTGGAGATAATTACAATGGAAAATCTCACGCCAGGAAGGGATCTCCCGGAAAACACTAGTAGACAGGCTACCGCATATTTGATTGATTTGGAAGACAGTGGTGTACCAAGGGCTAGAAGACCAAGAGCAGAGTACTCAGATGAGGCTAGAGCATTAGATGTGTACAGGATCATGCATCGAGGTTATAATGGTACAGTGAGAGAGAGGTTTTTTACCTTACGGAAGATATTGTCGGAAGATACAGATCCGATAGGACCGTTGGTTCCTGGTATTGCGAATCAGGAGCAGCAATGTCCACTTACGATGAGAACCCGATGGGTAGAGGGTCAAGGAATGCCGATTGTGGATCCTGCAGCTTCAGCTAACAATTAATTTCACCTGGAAGAGTGTAAACAATTATTCAGTTAAACTAATGAATTAAAATTGAATAATACGTGTGCCACAAGTATGTATTATTGGGGGCTATAGATAGCACGAGATAATTTGTAATAAATTGGTAATTACTTACGATTGGAAATCAACTGTATTGGCATGTCAAATCATTAGTTGCTTATAATAATACGGTACAGTGTGGATTAGGAGCTGAAAGCATGCACGACAATATCTATTTTGTTCATCCTTCTCGGCAGATTTTGTGAATCCTGTATAATTCGAGTATGGCACAGAGATCATTCGAGCATGAAATTAGGTAATTTAGTTTACTAACTTCAATAACCCAGACGTGGTAAAGATAGAGATTGATGATTAGAGCAATGTATCATGGGAATTTAGTCTGTTGAGAATAAAAGTCGTATTCTATGCTACCATTTGACATTGAAGGATTTTAGCGGGTTACTCATTTTAATATTAAAGATTAGTTGTAGTGTGCGACTCTCACGCCACGCCAACTCAGAATTGCGGAGCGGACCTTTTTAATATTTCACGAGGTTTACGAGTAGTAATACCTGTCCTGAGTGTAGTAAACTAAGGAACTTGGAGAGAGTCTGAATTTTGAGTGGAAATATTATTTTGGAAGTAATTCGGGTGTCATAAAATCCAACATCATGGTAAGGAACATAAAAATTTGCAATAATTTAGTAATTATGGGAGTAAAAAGTGCCTTAAGATTTGGAGCCCTGATTGACTGAAGCATTGCTTGTTTTTGACTTCTGTTTTATTATGTCATACGTAGAAGGCCATGCTGAAATGGACAGATTTTGCTGTGACGGTGACTCCAAGGATGATTAAAAAGGAGGAAGTAGTGAATTTGTGTGGATACAGATCAGTGGTGGATCTTTCGGGAACGATGAAGAAGAAGTGAAGCAAGTCTAATGGTATTGAAAAGGGCTATGAAAGGGTGATACAGACTTTGAAATTATTGTTAAAAAACTATGGGACGAAATTATGGTGTGGGGAAAATTCGTTTATTAAAGGTCATTGCATTCCGAACAAACAACAAGTACGTACGGTTATTGTAGTTTTAATGTATAATTTTAACATAGCTTTAGGTACTTAGTTTTAGGTACCCTTAGTATCACTGACAGTAGCGAACGTTTTGGTCCCTATGTAGGTGATGACCTGTGATTGGGTCGTGGGGATTTTCTTCGTTGGGTCTTTCCTTCTTAAAACTCCTTCAGCCCTGATATTCGAGTTTAATCACTTTCGAGAATTTGAGACGTTCACCACGACAACAGGCTGTGAAATTCTGAAATGGAAAGAAAAGATTAGAGTAAAGAGTATTATTGTGTTGGGAATTGTGCAACTAAATGGTTCACACACGCTACAATAATTCGGAGCTTACCCGGATCTGGAGTAACTTGCGGAATGGTAACCAGCCCAGGCGCAGGTTGACTTCTATTGAGATGGTAATGCTGATTTAAGGAACACGGCCAAATGGTGAAACGCAAAGTTAAAATTCGAAATTAAAAAACCCACTCCCTTCCCCATCCCATCCTTAGATACCTGATGGAATGTGCCCCTACGATTAACTAAGGGTGCGGATCGATCGCTGCTTGTCAGGGGACTAATGGGTGCGGTCACTAGGATATTTTATTTATTTATTAATTATTTATTTAATTTTAATCGTAATTTTAATAATTTAGGCTGCGGGTCAGCAGAGTGGAGAGGAAAGTTTGGTATGGATTATGAGATGATGATATTATGAGATGCAATGATGAGATTTTTTGGAAAATGAATACGATAGATGTGATTTTGTGTTAAAATGTTAATTTGAATTTTATTTTGTTTTTTAGTTGCATGGGGATTAATGATTTTGTTGGGGATCCAGAAATGTATGTGGATGATTTTGTTCGAGATTTTGATATGCAGTCAAGATGCAATGTTCAGACTAGAGGAAAGTCAAGAGAGGAGAAAGTGTTGTGTATGGATCATTATGATTTTATGGTTCGGAATGCATTTAAGGTTAATTTTAATGATAATGAATTGTGGTGGGACATGATTGATTTTGTTAGTGAAGGGGTTGAATGGAATGGTTGGTGAATGGAAACCCTGGAGCCCAGTGGAAGTAGTGGTGGTTTGTGGTGATTTTGAGGGTTTTTGATTTGAGGATTGGTTTGTCATTTGATTGGATGGTGAAATCCATACGAAGGATTTATGTTGAGGGAGTTAAGTCTGTGAAGCCATACGAAGGCTGGGTTGATTGATATGGAAGAGAATTTTGGAGAATTTTGTGAATGAAATTTTTTTGTATGTAAATATTGGTTTGAGGAAATCCATACGAAGGATTTGTGTTGGAAGGATTTAAGTTTGTGAAGCTATACGAAAGCTTTAGGAGAAGATTAGATGGTTTTGTGATTTGTTGGCATGATTGAGACAAGGATACGAACCTTGGTTTAGAAGATTTAGATTTAGGGTTAGTGTTTAGTAATAAGATGAAATAATGGAAAAGCTGAAAAATATACGAAATTTTTGGATTAAATTTAATTTTGTTTATGTAGTGTCAAGGATACGAACCTTGAGGATGGAAAATATGATTTAATGAGTTATGTAAAATTATATGAAATACTTGTATGCTGAATGAGAGAGACAGATGGAAGTTTATTTTTTGTATGAATTTGTTTTATTCGAAATTTACTATTTCTCTGGGAATTATTGTAATAATTCCTGTCTGATGCTGTTATGTGAGGTATTATTTATTATTTATTATTTATTTTGAGAGGAACATCTCGGGACGAGATGAACCCTAGAGGGGGGTTATGTGAGGGATTAGGATAAGGAATGTATAGGTTATATAGGGGTATATAATTACATTTGCCTACGGGCCATTTACATGTTCGGAGCTTGGACTTGTGTCCAAGACTCCTCAGTCGTCAACTCGCACTCACTCAATAAAGACCTACGATAGTCACTCTCATACGCCAGCGAGTCCTCTTGGCTTATTTCGAGGATCTGTGCATCCTTCGGTGACCTGTGGTCAAGCATATCATAAGCCTCAGGCTGCATCATCCCCTCATAAGCATAGAAAAAAGTATTGTAGGACTTGACCGAATGTTAAAACTTTGGTATCCCAACTGAGGGTTTTTGCGAATATGTACCAAATGACTGGAATTTAACATGGGGATTTAGAATTTGTAAGCGCAGAGTGTTGGAACTGTCTTGTATTACGGAGAATTCTGGGTAATGTCCTTTTTTCAATTTGGCTGACGATACATTTTGGAGCTAGAATTTATTAACTTTTTTAAAACGCATGTTAAATATCTTTTTACAATTTATGCGAGCAACGTACTTGTTTGAAATGATGTTAGTGTATTTTCGGGCACAGACCGTTTTGATCAATTTTTTAAAGTTCAATGTTGTAGTGTGCCATATTGGTTTTATTTTTATAATAACTAATAAAAACAATTCCGAAGGGAATTAGGTGGAAACGTTTTAGGTGCAGAGCGTACATTTACTTTGGGGACAAAATTCGGGGTGTTTCCAAAAAAACTCATCATTGCAAAAATTTAAACTCCCAATTTGAAGAAAATATCACAAAATTGAACCTTTTTATGAAAGACGGATGTTGTTAGGCCCGATTTCCGGGAAAAACCATGGAATTGTACAAAACCTCGCTGAATTTTCAAAACTTCTTGCAAAAATTTTTTGAAAGATTTTCTGAAAGATTGTTGAGACGTTTCTTTAAAACCTGAAAAATCTAAGCACCTTTTACATTGTTCTGGATTTCACTATGGCTTTTAAATTTTCCTAGTTTATACATTTTGAATCGGTCAAATCCGAGTGATATGTAGGGAAAATATAGCAAACCAATTGGAAAGGAATAAAAATTGAATTTTCTAGTGAGATTTGTTTAGTTGATGGAAGAAATGGGAAAAACCACTCGGTTAATTAATACTTCCATTAGAACTCGTTAAATTTTATTAGGAGCCGTGAATTTTTAGCATAGGATCTTTAACATTGCTCTTTCTATTATATTGAAAACAAGTATATCATTTATGTATTTACATTTTAGGTGAAGGTAAGGAGAATCAGAGCTAAATGAGGGTCAACAAATAGAGAAAAGTTGTAAAATTTGTTTCAACCGACATGGACAATAAATGGAATTTAGCGTGTCGAGCAGTTTTTAAATCCCAAACTAATATTTTTTTTCGTTTGATTCATTTAATTTGGTTTTATTAATGACCATTTGTTACCTTTTTTATTAGATAAGAAAGGGAAATTTCCCAACGAACCGTTGACCTACAATTTTGTATTTGTTCTCACACAAAAATTCTTTAGAGTTCCAACTATCCGTTACTTTTTTGACAAACATTTTAAGGACTGTGTTTTCAAAAATCAAACTCTCCAAAATGAAAAAAGTAGAAAATCATAACCAAGATAAGAAAGTCTTTGAAAATTCACAAATTAGAAAAAAATCCTCAACAATTTTTCCACCAGGATTTGTTTGCTAAATTTTTTTTCCTCTACAGAGAATTCATTTAGCTGAATGAAGAAAACTAAATTTCCGAAAAAATTCCAATTAACTTTATTGACCCTGCAAATGTTTGTTTCAATTGAATTTTTTAAATTTGGTCAAATTTATTTTTGTTTCATGAACTCCCGCTAATTTTTAACCGATTTTTCTCAGTATCCAGCCAATTTAAAAACCTCTCATTGGATTATGGTTCTCCGGCCTGGGAAATAGTTTTTCCCTCCAAATGACAGATTTGAAAATTTTCTAACGTTTTCAACCTTTTCTAACTGTTTAATATTACCTGGTGAATATACTTTTTTAAAAGGATATTAACATAAAAAGTAGTTACAAAATTCAAGAAATAGCTTATTGGTTTAACCACGGGACATTTTTTCAAGGTTTTATTTTAAAAACCAAAAATTACTAAGATTAACAGGAGATGAATTTTTTCATGAGGGGATCTCCTTCAGTGTGAGAAAGGGCAATTAAGGCCATGTATTAAAGAAACTAACTGATTTAAATGTATGAAAAAATACAAATTTAACAATAATAAAATTGTACAATTTTTTTTAAAGTGACAGCTGTTTTAAAATTATAATCTCTTTACAGTGCGGATTACCACGAATTGTGGAAAATAATTAAGGGGGAAGAAAAACAATAACAATTCTGTTCGCTCCTTTGGGAAAGACCAACGTTTAAAATGTTTAAACTTAAAAATGTGTTCATTATTCGTGTATTAGAATTATTACCATAGTAATGTTTTCAAGAACTACTTTTGAGTTGTCACGGTCATCGTTATCGTAGCTGAGTATTATTTTAAAAACCTTCTAATATAAATTTAAAGGTTTTTTAAAAATTCTCAATAATACTGAAATAGATTGCGCCCATTGAATTTTCCAATAATTAGTTTTAAGTTGATAAATGGAAAAAAAATATATTTGGTTATGTAACATTTTTCATAGCATTTGTGAGCACGTTTTAGGAGTTCTAGCATAGGATCTTTATCTACCCTCTATCCACGTGGGATATAGTTTTATATGAGCTTCGCTATATTAGTTTGCAATTATTTTTGAACGCAAGTTGACATTATAACCATACAACTTCTGAATTTTTATTGGAGGAATTTCAAAAGGGGTCCTTGAAATAGTCACAATTTAGCGCTTATTCTTCGAACGTATTTCTAACGTTTAATATCATGTGATTAATCACCAACATTTACCATGCTTAAGATTAAGAGTAAGCGCATATTATTCATGTATTAATATACCAGTGATATTTTCCGTCATTCCATTTCTAGACCTAAAGGTCATTCATATAATTTCAAAAACCTTTTCATGTAAAAAGAAAGGTTTTTTGAAAAAAACTTTTCTATATAATACTTACATGATAAAAGCAATTCAAATGTTAATTTGAAAAAAAGGGGGAAATTCCTCAAAGATATTGTTGTGATTGAGAAAAAATAATTATATTATACAAGCATTTAAAAAGCAAGAAACTCCAGTAGCGAATAATGTTGACAAATTCCTTGGTAAAATTACCAAAAATGTTCTTCTCAAGGGTAATTTTACGCCTCCTCAATGTCCAATTTGCCAATGACGTCCTCTGCCAAAGCCATTTGAATGACACATTTAACTAATAATTGATAAAACTAAATTCGTGTAGGAAATATGCTGCCTATTATTTACATAGCTTTTGCAGACAAAATGTTGTAGGCATTAAAAATAAATTCATTGCCTCGCACAAGATTTCAACACTACAATTTTAAAAAAAATTGATTGTCTTTATTAAAACAATTCGTTGCCAAGGGAGTAAAATATCCCTTAAAATACATGCCTTAAACGGGCTTTTTTAACGGAATTAAGTTTTACACCCGCTTTTTAACTTTTTTTCCAGATCAATTCTTTTAAAAAATCCCACCAAATGAAAAACACTTGAGAAAAAGTAAAGTTTTTATTTGGAGTGAGCCCAACATCTTGGTTTTAAAGGCCAGACTTTTTTAAATAATATTGAAACTCGGAATTTATGTAAAAAGTTTTCAAAAATTTAACGCTCTAAAAAAGAAAAAAAGTACAAAATCATAACCAAGATAAGGATTTTTTTCAAACTTCACAAATTAGAAAAAATATCCAACAATATTTTTACGCCAGGATTTGTTTGCTAAATATTTTCTCTTTCTCTACAAAAAATAATTCATTTAGCTGAATGAAGATAACTAATTTTCCGAAAAAAATGCGAATTAACGGTAAATGTTGCTAGTCCAAACTATGAGAAAGAGCTTGTCCGTCCATGTGCTAGCATAGGCAAATTACCTCTTGTCTGCCAGGAAAAATTGGTTGGATGCTAATTCCTCTAACTTTTTCCTGGCAACAAAACTATTTCCAACTTTAATTGTTTCAAGCGCCATATGTATTAGTTTTATTTAAAATCAATAACTCATTTCAAACCTTTAAATTCATTGTAAACCTTTTGGTTACACGTGTCCCGCTGAGGGAAAATTCCAGGGTTGAAGCTCTTGATTTTTCCAAAAATATTAAACAAAATTGAGCCTATTTTGTGAAAAACGGTGGTTGTAAAGCCCGTTTTTCAACAAAATCCATGGAATTGTGCAAATCGAACTGAATTTTCAAAAAATTGGGAAAATTTGGTTTTTTCTCATTGAAAATTTCCCTTCAAAGAGACTACAAAAAACTACGGACCTATTACATTGTCCTCGATTTCCCCATGTCTTTAAATATTTTCAAATCCTCATCATAGCAATGTCCAAAAATGTATTAAATTATTACTCAAAAATGAATAGTAAAAAATGTATGAAACAATTTTCAAGGCAAAGTATCGTAGAACTTTTACATACGTTATCATCTTAATAATTCCATTAAAACATGGGCTATATATTTAGGCAAAAATAATAATAATATTTGAGTGCGATAATAGAATAAGTTAATTAGAATAATAATCGGCAAAAAATTATTGTTTGACTCAAATTTGGGATGAAATGTGGGAATTTGAAAAGTTTTCACAAACCCCGGAAAAGTCATTACTCAAATGGTGATTGAATTTACGTACAATAGAAAATGACCAACATTTACAATGTTTCAACTTAAAAGTATATTAACGTATATTACACAAGTATTTATATTACAAGAAACGTTACGTTAGCGATTGTAAGGTAATAATAATATCTTACTAGGGAAATTGGTAGACTATGCGTGAATGTGGGAAATTGAGATGCGATGTGATGGGAAAGTCAGTCTGAGACTATGGCTTTGAGTAGTCTAGGCTGAAGGTTACCATGAATTTCAACGAAAATGTCTATTATTTAAATTATAACATTGTTTTGATATTAACTTACAAATCATTTATAACTCAAAGTCTGCTTTGCAAAAATTTTTTGTATCATTTGATGTGTGGTTCCGAGCTTATTGGCAAACTTTTTTAAGTAATGACCTTCAAAAACAATTCAGCTGGAAAATACGAATTGGAAGGAAACTGATGAGTAACAAATAACTTTTAGTTTTATTTAATTCAAATTAATACATTGAGCCATTTGAAACTACGTCATTAAGCAGCGTTCCCTCACTAAACACTTATGAATATAAAGTTTTTACAGAATTTTTCTTGTTAAATCTTAAAAATTCTTCAAATATTAAATTTGTCAACGTCCATACATCACTCATGGTCCAAGCGGGGCTTAACCATCCAAATAATCGAATCTCTCCGTATATTTTCCGCCAAACTTACTATATTAACCTTTGCATAAATTAATTTTCTCCTACCTAAATATTTCATCCTGGCAATTGGCTGGGACAGACTCGAAGTCACTTTATTCCTACTTGCACAACAAAGTCATTTCAAATTTGCCCCCAAAGAATGGGCTAAGAGCCAAGGATAAAATGGCTTGAAATAAAATTTCTGGAAGTGGGAAAAATGACGGCAAAGATTTTCCTCCGTTCATAAATTATTATTGATATCCGTAAAAATACAAAAAGTATATAAAATCATGTATATTTAAACCGTTGTTAGGTCGTGAGGAAAATTTGGTGTAAAATGAGTATGGAAAAAAGAGTTGGGAGCTCTTGACTCGACTGTTAAAGTTGCAAGTCCATTAATGAGCTCTGTGTTAGCTCTTGAAATTTTGGTACCACACTTAAGGATTTCGGCTTACAAAAAAATGACTGGAATTTAATGTGATACGAAAAGCAAACTTTAATTGGCTATTTTGATCCGCAAACTCAAATCATATGGTTATTATCTAGACCTTCATTTAAATATTGAATAATGTATAGAATTCAACGTATTCAGATTTATTCAGATTGATTTTCAGGATGAAATTAATTTCAAAGTTGTCTACTATTAGAGCCTCCGGACTCCTCACTAGAATTCATCTGAGTCGCATGTATTTAACTAAAATATGATAAAATAATTAAATTTGTGTATAGGAAATATGCGTCCTTGTAAAGTCAAAGTTTTTCACGTGATCAATTCAATCAGCTCTTGTATGTTAATGGGTCTTGATTATAGTGCAGATGGAATGAACAATTTCGCACACATTGTGCTGTCCTGGTGTACGTACGCTGTATTAACAATAAGTAATTCCCGCTCGCTTTTACACACATTCCT
>JAQFXU010005408.1:0-11726 GCA_034693705.1 Spatulosminthurus flaviceps | reverse complement strand
TGAAAGTATAATTTTCAATATTTACTATGTAAACAGAAAAATGTGTGTTACCCCGTATACTTCCATATAATTGTGAGAGGATTGGAAAATCGGATGAAATTTACACTTTCTAATGAACTCTTCACAATCGATCAAATTATCTTACGTTGTAAAAAAAAATTAAGTCACATCTTATTTGACATGAGCGGGTCTCTAAAAGAATATCTTTTTTACTATTTAGCTGGTGATCCTAATGGTGCTTTTATACTTGCAACTTGGGTACAGTGCGCTAATTGGAGCAGCTGCTTGCATTGTGTTAATGATTCCAGCCCAATATGTTATAAGTGTGAAGTGCATGTCTCCCAATTCCAAGGAATACATGGTAAGTTTGATTATTATCCTTTATGCTACCTCATTATTAATTTTTTCATGTATCCTATACTCACAGAGACTTTATATGGTTACCGGGTATATGAGTACATTGTGATACATACGCAAAAAGAATTTCATTGAATTTTAATCCAGTTTTAACGTTTAACATGACTACCCTGTAGGAAAAGTAATAGCTGGAGGTAATTTGAATAAATCCATGAACATTTTTTGTGCTGTATGTTTATGTTACACATTTTTATGGTAGCAAAAAGAAACTGTCGGCTGGAGATAGCCGTGTAAAAAATCCGTGCATAAGCGAGCAAGGTTGAAAACAGCATTAATAGTAGGATGAGAGAAGCTATACCCGCGGGCAAATGTTCACAAGAAATAATAAGGCCGTGTGGTGGTGAGAATGGAACAAGAATCTCAGCTTTAATTTGCCGACTTGTTGTATTATTTGTGTCCGAACAGGAGCGCTGTGATGAGAGATTACGAGCTATCAGCGAGATTCTACAAGGAATGAAATTACTCAAACTTCATGGGTGGGAATTAATATTTAGTCAACAAGTTTTTTCAATTCGGAAGAAAGAATTAAGAAACCTGGATAAGGATATGCTTTACGTGTCCATTATGAGTAAGTTTTTTTTCTTTTTAAATCACACGTGGAAAAAATAATGGATCCAAGAGTAGTAGCAATTAAGATGTAATTAACATTTGTCGTTATATATTTTCCATACATTAATGCATCTGCGGAAGCATCTATTCCATAGGAATATGTTCACAGGTAATGTTAACGTATGCACATATTATGTATGTATGCGTAAACTGTATGTAGACTAATGCAAAAAGAATTTCATAGTCTGCTAAAAAAAATAGATACTTATGCAAAATAATTACACAATGATTGTGCATGTTTTTTAATAGCAGGCGTATTTCTATGAAGGAGAGTTCCAATTTAAAATATATTTTAAATCTTTGGTATCATCATCTCTGCTGGTGGGATTTTTTTTATTCATTGCTAATGAAGCTTTTCTTGGTCATTGTTATACCAAATGTCCACCACTGTATTGAAGATCTTCCAGATATATTTCTCATTGTTTTTGAATTAATTATTTTTGTTCGAAACGTTGGCATGTATTGTATGAGTAGGCTGATCTAAATATCTTAAGGACTCAAAATAAGTATTTGATACGACTCGTGAAATGAACATTTTTTTTTAGGGAGTGGAGGGATTTAGTAGAAGAGTCGTGCAGATTTAATAGGGTAATTTATGAATTTTTTTACAGCTTTCCTCACGCATATCTCCACCATTGTAGTGACGGTTGTGACGTTTGGCCTGTATTCCTACATCGAGCAAGAGAAATTAGTTCCATCAAAAGTTTTTGCTGGCTTGGCTCTTTTTAATCAGCTTACCGTTCCTTTGTTCATATTCCCTGGAACGGTCTCTGTTGTCATCGAAGCTTTGGTAAGATGCACGTATGTTATTATACATGTGCTTGTGAGAATTGAAGGTCTTACGTAGATTTAAATCCCTATGGTAGTTTGGTCGTGTAAAATTCATACACAAATTCGCACACAAATGTCAACATAATGTTTCCGAATCGAAATTTTTAACGATGATTTGTACGCATTTCTGGGACCTTAAACATTCTCAACGGTCTCCAAGCTCATATGCTTCTGCTTCTACGAAATGAATGTGTAATAAACTGATTGTGAGGTGGTATTCAATGCAATATCTCCCCATATTACCATATTTGGAGTTTAAGTTCAAAACTAAAACTGTAATTACTCAACCATTTTTATTAATTAGAATCTTTGGTTTATTTTGTGTGGTACAACTTTAAACACCAAGCTATCAATCACTAGCAGTTATAATCACCAGGACCTTATTGTTAGCCAGTCTTTTTTCTGTAATCTTTTTCTCTTTAGTAATTTCCAGTGAGGTGGAGTTGCAAGGCATATATTTACTAGCAGCGGTTTGCTAAAATAGCAGCCATGAAGATTACACGTATTTATGTAAAAGTTTTGCCACTTTTCAAAGGATCACAGTGAAAGCTCTGCTTTCAAGTTGAGGCTTTAAAATGGGTTTTGTTTTACATATGTATGACTTATTTAATGGTGCAGGCTGTAGTACAAATATTCCGTACAATCCTTTTCTGACCCCTCAAAAATAATTTTAAGTGAATTTAAAGGTAAGCCAAATTGCACAAGGGTATTGTACGAAACAGTTGGATGCAAGTCAAAATGGCATTTATGTACCTCCTATAATATAGGTAACATTAAAACACATAACGTTATGCTTCATTATACGTTAATGTACGTGTTTTTTAGGTAAGTGTCCGAAGAGTTCGGGAATATCTGTTGAGTCCAGAAGCTACACCTTTGCTGAAAGTGGACCCACCGAAAGAAACTGAAGTACCTATAATCAAGGATCGATCAAAATTAAATTTAAATGCAAGTAGTGACTCAGTATTTCAACTAGAAAACATTGTCGAGGATGAAGAAAATGAAGAAGAGCCTGGTGAAAAGGTGGACGCAGAAGGGATAAGTAAGGAAAGCAGCGTTGCAACTGATGTAGTGGTGAGCATAAGAAACGGAGATTTTAGCTGGGATCAGGATCGAGATGACCGTGGCTTGATAGATATTTCCTTACAAATCCCCCGTGGTAAACTGACGGTGATTGTGGGAACAACTGGCAGCGGAAAATCATCCATGATTTTTGCACTTTTGGGGGAAATGAGGCGAGTTACCGGGGAACTTCTATGGGCGAGGTAATTATTTTCCGAATTGTATTTTTTTTCACTCAAATTTTCGTGCGTAAATGTATCCACAGATGTATGAAATGACGTGGGTAGGTAGTAAGTACTAGGTTTTTCCATAGTTCCTATGTTGTCCTTCCCTTTAGGCTGTGACTTACCTGCCTTTTAGTTGACTCCTGCAAATATTTTCCCATGTGCCAATGGTAAATTTACAAATGATGTAATGAGCAATTGAGCTTTTTGAGGTTGAAGTTGAAAAGTCTCACTAAACTTGACCAATAATTAGTAAATTATTTGCCTAGGTTGGGTATGGCAGGTTTAGTGTTTGAGTGCGTGTGGACGTAAAAAGTTATTATTCCGTAGAATTTAAGAAGCAATTATGACACCCATTTATTTTATTCACAGGCGTTAATGTTTCAGATGTCTATGTGGAAAAAAATAATTTTTTTTAGGATTGTCTGTTTTTGTTACACGTACATACTACATACTTATGTAGTTGTACGTATAGGTAAATTATCTTGGAATGGGATCGTGCGAAGGTGTTTGTAGGGAAAATTGCAATTTGCATAAAAAGTTATGTTATTGTTTTCTAATGCTAATTTATGGTACTCAGTGGATCGACAATTGCATATGCTGGGCAGAAGTCATGGATGTTGAATGCTTCCGTAAGGGAAAATATTACTTTTGGGAGACACTACAAACCACGAAGATTCCTGAGAGCTGTGGAAGCTTGTGCCCTTCAAGAAGATATCAATATTTTACCAGAAAGAGACTCCACAGAAATTGGAGAAAAAGGGATTAATTTGTCTGGGGGTCAAAAACAACGTATTGCAATTGCTAGGACCATTTATTCCGATGCTGAAGTTGTTATTCTCGTAAGATATCCTCTTCTCTCCTTAACTTTCAATTATTTCTATGTAATTTATTACTATAACCACACATTGATGACACATGCCATGTTGTAAACTAATCAACTCATTGGCCTTTGTTGCCATTGATAAATTATTATCATTATTTGAGGGAAAAAATTAGAGTCCGCTGAAACCAATGTTAATTTTAATTATTTGAGGAGTTTCACGTGTAGCAGATTTAAAAAAAAAATTATCTGTCAGTCTTAAGGTGGAGGTAATTATTGAATTCCATCGTTAAATTATATGACTATAGCCATATATGGTTTTGTGGATTTCAATTAGATGGAAATTATGAATTTTAGGATGATCCTCTCTCAGCCCTTGACGTTGATGTGGCCCATCATGTTTTTGACTCGGGTATTCGCAATTTCCTCCTTCGATCCAAACGAACTGTTGTTTTGGTCACACATCACTTACCTGTTCTTCGACATGCACATCATGTAAGTTAAATTTTGTATTGGTCCATTGGTTTTCTTAGTTCCTCAATTTTCCAAACAAAGTCGACGATTACCGAGTTAGCGTTACCACCTACCATGTCATCATGGAATAAATTTACACTTTCAATGAAACTGAATACGATTTGCGGAATATAGTATAGATACTATATATCTAAATATATAGTATCTATACTTACCCATATAAGTATGTATATATATTTAAAGTTATATATCATGAGGCTAATATGCATCTACACTCTCACGCAGACATGCTCTTTTAAATGCAATTTGAGGATCCTGTTTCAAGTAATCAGAACTCTCACTATGAAAAGCTAATGTATAGAGTGCCTATTCAACCGTAAATATTCACGGTTCTACAAGAGCGTTTGTGTGGTTAAAATAGGTTTTTTCACAAATGAGCTATTGCTATTAATTCTACAGATAATATGTATGGAGAGGGGTCGGATACGAATACAAGGTACTCTGGCGGACATCAAGGTTCAAGATCCAAAGTTACATGCGGAATGGACAGAAATAATGACTCAAAAAGAGGCTGAGATTCAAAAGCAACAAGAGACGAAGACAGCCAAAGAGCGTTGGTCCCTCCTCAAGCTGGTCTCTAAAATTGGCCTTCAATTTAAGCAAAGAAATTCTGATGCTGGGATCTGGACAGTCAATGACGATGTAAGTTTTAACGATAGTAATTGATGAAGTAGTATGATGCGGATTTTTCCAAATTTTTCTGTACAACTTTCCAGTTTATGTTACCGGATATTTGATGTGTGATTGAATTTCAATAATAAGAAAATGACCTCAGTATTTTATGCCCTATTCTTTATACATAGTTTTGTTTTAAGTCCTTTCTTTGCTTTCCTCGGCTGTTGTATTAGAAGGAATTGATGGGCGGACTAAGTTGCCATTTCAAGTAACTTGGATTCACGGAACAATGTAAAGAAAAGTATGTGTGTGTATTTGTGCGTGTATCTATATTTGTGTGCGTTTAATTGCTTTTCGTATCTCTTTGTAAATATTTCCAGCGCAGCGTAGAGCTTTGCTGACAAGACAAATCTTTTCGTACATTTCCCACCCTATAATTATTTGGTGAATGGTTAAAGTAAAGTACCTTGAGTACAACATCCTTGTAATGTTGATTGACTTGGTTCATAAAAATTCATGCTTGTTTGGATTCTTATGTTTAACAATGCACACCAAATGGATGGGTAATTATGTTGGGTTTCCCTGATTGCAAGTACAATATTCATTGACAGAATCCTTTTCTTTATGACGTCCATGCTATTATCGTTACTTACAATCAGAATACATCTCATCTACCCGTATTTCTATTGTGGTACTTGAATACAATTATGCGTCTTATTGCAGCCTAAAGGTCAGATGGATACGTATAGAAAGCGAAAAGGAACCTTTTCTCACTACAAACATTTGTCTCACGACATTTTCTCTCCTAGTGATGAGCATCATGATGAACTGATGACTCCCTTGTTGAGAAGAAGATGTATCTCAAGAACTTCTCGAGGCAGCCGGTAAGGCTCTTTCCTATTATAAGCCACATAATTATACCAAGGTATTTACTTCCAAGGTGCTTAATACTTAGTTTGTATTTGATGGGGACAAATTCGGAGATTAATGGACCTGAACTGTGCGAATGAGAATGTAAAATCATGTAAGAACCCACGAAATGCTTTCCCTTGACTGTTTTCTGTTACACTTGTCAGTCTACAAACAATCTTATTCTTATGTGTACTCAGGTGTAACTATAATCCTAACTCGATTAGATTCAGGAGGTGAGATTTCAGCCGCGGGCGAAACACTATTTAATTTTGAGGTAGACACATAGATTCTGTATTCTTTCTGAGTTGGAACTATATGTACATGTCGCGGAAAATTAAAGGTCTTTAGGTTAAGCGTATATAGAACCTAAACTAAATGTTATAGTATACCGAGACTTGGAAGGAAACGATTTAACGTACAGACGTTAAAGTATACTCAATTTATGAATTCGAAAGCAAAATGCACCGAGTTTGTTGCTATATGCCATTGTTTCGTTTGTAATTAATTACATGAAATAATAATTTTTAAATTACGTGTCCTAGGTATGAAATTCATTCAGAAAAAAATAAGGTATTTTAGTCATGCCAGGCAATTTAACCATTATTCAGGAATTTATTCAGTTGTTTGATTCCTTTATCTTTTGATCCTACTAGTACATCTTCATCATCGAACAAGCATCCGGAACTTGTGCGAATGACCTCCTTGCAGAATGATAGCACTACTAAAAGAACGAAGCCACACGCTCCCCCAGATTTACAGCGCCTCCAGTCCCTACCCGCAGAGGATGAACCTCGAGTTTCCTCAGCGTCCTCTCCTACCATTAGACCACGATCAGGAACAGACTCTAGCGGGCGTTTAAAGGAGGTCATGTTTCGGAAAATGTTCCAAACAAAGTATTGCATATTTTTAGTTCCTTCCACAATACACAATTTGCAAACGTACATACTATTTTCAAATCATGAGGAAATTTAATTAATAAATGGCCAGGGTTTGAATTTGAATCTTACAGGTTGTTTGACATTTGACATTAAAAATTGGAAGCTTGTTGTGTAATATGAAATGATTTGCTCACTAAAAAGATATCGTCGGCGAAAGTCCAAAAGGAGCTATATGCACAACTCGCTTATACATGGTAGTACATGCTAATCCCCGTTTAAGCGATTTCTGCATATAGCTCCTTTTGGACTTTCGCCGACGATATTTTGAAACCATTTTAATTGAATGAGACTTTCTCTTTCAGAAAACCGGGATCTGTTTCTTCGTCCGTGTCAGAAGTAGAGAAGAATAATACATCTTCTCAAAGACTCCCATCAGCAGTTTCTGGCATTAGTGAGGAAGACGAAGAGGATGAAGGTAAAAGTCATTTGTTAGCTGCGATTCTAATGGATTTTACAGATGCAATATGATGCCAAGTAGTGATTTATTTAAATTTCAGATGTGGAAGATATGATGCTAAGACCGGACCACAGTCATGAAGAGAGAGAGTATGGAACTATACCAATGAAAGTTTATTGGACTTACATTGCTGCTTGCGGGAAACTCCTGAGTTCTATGTATTTAATTTTTGCCATTGGCTACGAAGTGCTTCAAGTCTACCAAAAATTTTGGTTAAGTGAGTGGAGTGAGACGGGAAGCCATACTACGAGTGATGAGGAGTACGGGGAAATAATGACCTACTATTTTAGCATCTATGTAGTGATAAGTGTTGCGACTGTGATTGTCTCTCTTGTCTGCAACCTTGTGGGCAAGCAGGCTGGAGCGAATTCCAAGGAAATACTTCATATGAAAATGTTGAATCGAGTTGTACGATGTCCAATGCAGTTTTTCGATAGCACGCCAACAGGTCGAATAATTACACGCTTCTCATCCGACATGGCGTTAATTGATAGGGTAGGACATGCGTGTGAAAGCTTTTTTCACGTGTTTAGACCGGATTTATGTAATTTCATATGTTGTAGTGAGGGTTCTAGCTTACTGATGTATTTTTTTATGCAGAAATTAGCAATTTCTTTGCAACGGTTTCTACAATTCCTTTTCCTCTGCATTTCGGCGATTGCGGTGAATGCTATTGTAAACCCTTGGATTCTCCTTGGAGCCATTCCAATAATAGCCATTTACTTTTTTATTCAACGTTTTTACCGAGTGTCGTCCAGGTACAGCTTTTTCAAACACATGCCAATTTCTCAATATATATTTTATGTCTATGTATGAAAGATTGGAGGGGTTTATTTTATTTTTAAACAAAATTATTTTCCCGATAATACTACCTTGCAGGGAGCTACAACGGTTGGAAGCAATTACAAGAGGTCCTATAATCTCACACTTTCATGAGACCCTTGAAGGATTATCCACTATCAGGGCCTTCAGGGAACAAAATCGTTTCACCAATCAGATGATCGATAAGATAGAAGCTAATAATAGAGCAGCAGTTTTCATTAATGTTGGAAATCGATGGCTCAGTACTTCTCTGGTAAACAGTTTTAATCATATCTCGTAAATGCTTGACTTTATAATTACATGTTTTTTGTAGTTAAAAATTCTTCGGAGTAAAACTTTAACTTTATTGGAAAAGAATGTCATGACTGGTCTATAGATAACTAAATAAATCAGGTCAGTTTCGCCAAATTAAGATAAATCTATTGAACTTTTGCTGTTAAACTGGTATATTGCTTTTGGCTCTTTCATACCTTACAGAATATTTGTGATTTATAAACATATAGCCAAATTAGAATAGTGTATTTGATAAGAATACATTTTTTGCGGAAAAATTAGATTTTGCAATTCCCAGGAGGAATTGACGATGTCCGAGAAGGAATTCGAATGTGACAGTCCTTAGAAGCATTACGTGTTCTCAATATTCAAAAACAGCTAACTTGAGAGGGAATAATTCGGGTTGTATTGTTTTGGAGGTTTACACGGGAGGGAATGTGTGTGGAGGTTTTATTTGGGAGAGAATGTAACGATGGAGGTATGATAAAGCAGGGATTATATTTCAGATGTCTCCCTATGTATTATACAGGGGAAAACATACATCTAGAGGTGTTGCGGAGGAAGGAATACATCAACGGAGGTATTAAGTAGGGGAGGGAATACGGATGTTTCCTGTTGCTGTAACATATCTACAGCCCTGTGGGAAGAAATATTTCTGAATGTATTTTATACGAGTTACCCATATTAATATGGCTGATTACGAATAGCTCGCTCAATCAGATAGTCAGCAACGAAATATATGTATATTCGAATAGATAATAAAGCATCCAAGAATTCAATGCAATGGCTAAATTCGACAGCTAACCAGCAGTGTCAGTGTCCTCTAGGAATAATAACTGTTGAATACCAGGAATGCAGTAAATTAGCACTAAAAGTTGGAAGAAGACAGTAAATTCACTTCACTGACAGTGAGATTTGGTACCTGAAGTTATACGCTAGAACGTTTTGACAAGATTTTTGTTTGTGTTCCAGGATCATTTGGGAAGCATTATTGTATTTTTGGCAACCTTCGCGTCCATGCTTTCGTCTTACTTGTATCCCGATGTCGTTACTCCTTCTATGGTGGGACTGGCCATCAGTTACATTCTGCTGGTGCCAGTTTACTTGAACCAAGTAGTAAAGTTTCTGGCAGAAGTTGAGATGTACATGAACTCTGTGGAGCGGGTAAACCGGTACGCCGAACTAGAAATCGAAAACTATGAAAACTGCACCGAGAACATAAAACTTTTGCCGGAAAAGTGGCCTTCAGCAGGCAAAATTGAGTTTGAAAATATTTCCGTCCAATATGGTCCAGACAGACCTCCCATTATCTCCGATTTTCAGTTTACCATCACCCCAAATCAGAAGGTTGGACTTTGCGGGAGATCTGGCTGCGGGAAGTCTACACTTCTTATGTCTCTTTTTCGTATTTCGGACATTAGTAAAGGGAGAATATTGATTGATGGTGTGGATATTCAAACGATACCATTGCTACGACTGCGAACAAGTCTGTCAATCATACCTCAGGAAAATATTATGTTCAGTGGTACCATAAGGTTTAATTTAGATCCTCTTAAGAAAATCCCAGACGAAGAAATTTGGCGAGCGTTGGAATTGTGTCAAATGAAGGACATCATCAAAGAAAAGCCAGGGCAGCTAGGTAATTAAGCAATTTTGAAGAGATATTCAATCGCCGCTTTTAAAACTTTACTTTTTTATTTACTCGGTTGATATTTATCTAACACTACAGATGAAAATATCAAAGATGGAGGGGCTGCTTTCAGCGCTGGGCAGAAGCAACTCCTAGGTCTAGCACGAGCAATCATCCATAAATCAAAGGTCGTAATTATGGATGAGGCCACCAGTTCTGTTGATCTAGCTACAGAAAGAACTCTACTTGAAGTAGTTAAAGGGGTTTTTAAAGATTGCACTGTTTTAACCATTGCGGTGAGTGAACGTCTTTTTTATCTTTTACTGTATGTATGTACATTTGTTGATACCATCAGTTCATTCATGATCTTTAAATTCATTTGATTTTTGTAGCATCGTCTGGAGACTATCGTGGAGGGAGATCTGATAATAGTTTTGGATGCTGGAAAATTAGCTGAAACTGGCGATCCTAAAGACTTGAGGCGGAAACCATTTAGTCGATTTGCAACCATGCTTCGAAATGCTAATGAGCAAAATACATTTGGTTAAATGTTTTTAAATATGTAGACAATCCCAGCGGCACAATTGAGCAAGGGTACTGACAACTATTATGTATTCATTTACGCTTTTATTACTTCGATAAAAATCCAGATGATGGTAAGTGGCTTTACCAATCCTTACTCCCAATAAGTATGTTTATGTATGTTATGTACACTTAAGATTTCAAAGATGGATATTAATGGAGGTATTCTCAACTTGGTTTTCAATAATAAAAATGTTGTTCTTTTGGTATTTTTTTCTACATTTAATATTGTCTAAGCTGAAATGGTTGTAGTGATTTTTGTGATTGAAAACAAATTAGAATAGGAATCGTTATGTTTCATGTTTACCTTATGAATCCTTATAATTCAAAGTCGATCGAGACAGATTGATTTATTTGAAGAGATTCACTTGCAGTTACTTGTTTTAATACACGCATGTCCGCTTCAATAATTCAATATGACGGCATATATAAACATATATGTAAAGTGGAATGCACAAGCAAATGTTAAAAAACATGTTATTCTAAATTTTTATTTTGATCAAACAAACTTTTCTCTGTTCCTTTTTTCCAAGTTCCAATAAGTCCTAAAAGTTGCCGTTTAAAACACCATTCCTTTTCATTTTTTATGCCTTTTGTTTTGCAGTTAAAATAATTCTAATAACCTTGATTGATGCATCAGTCGCAGATCTTTTGAAGATATAATTAAACTGTGATTATATCTTAGTTAAAAAATATAATTAGATACATTTTTTAACCGTGAAAGCGAACGCTAGACTTATGACATATCATTGCTCTACATTCTACGGATTCCAATCATCAACCAATCAACATCCAGAGCTGCGGTTAGCTATATTTAGACTGAAGAGAACGTAGACGTAGAGGACATAGGGAGGAGCGCTCCCTTATACAACACAAAGCTCCATTTTTATGAGCGAAGCGAAATAATGCGATCGTCACAGAACCAGTGTTGGCAGAGGCAAAAACCCAAAAACCCTGGGTTTTTGGGTTTTTGTGGGTTTTTGTGTGGTTTTTGGGT
>JAQFXU010005407.1:0-11726 GCA_034693705.1 Spatulosminthurus flaviceps | reverse complement strand
CTTAATGTTATGTATATGGAGTTTTGCCGGGGCTTTCCAATTGGACCGTAGTAAAGTAAAACCGTCTTAAGTGTAGGGCGTTTTAGAGAGTTTTTACTGTATTTCATAAGGAAAGGATTAAAAGGCCGAACATGAAAAAAAACCCTTCGGAAAGATGAAGACGTGAAATGAGCAAGGTTTTTCCTAAAAAACCAAAATCACAGCTAAAAAAATATTTCCACACTAAATGTTTCCGAATAGCGCTCAAGGTAAAAGGAAGGGAAAAACATGTGTAGAGGAACAGAGGAATTACTTTGAAGGTAAACTTTTTCTCACCATAAGAATATACAAAAACAATTAGGGGAGGAATCACATGTACAAGAAGCTTTTTCATCTCCTATGTTTTCTCGTGAGGTTGAGTCAAGATGGAGAAAAAATTGATATTCTCATCATCAATAATTATACATGAAATAGTAAAGCCAAGCTCACATCATTTCATCAATTTCCAATAAAAAATTATCCTTATGATTTTTACGCTTCAACATAACCTCTCTCAGGACTTTATTGATTTAAATTACTCTCTTCCTTTTGCTCATAAAAATTCTTAGATACTGATTTTTACATGATGTACATACTTACTGTTATCATACATAACGTTAAAAAAAATCCTGGAAAATCCTCTCTCGCGGCTACGGTAAGGTCCTTGTCGCCAGAGTGAGCATATGATTGAGAGTGAGCATATACGTTAACTCTCATATGCTCACTCCATGTGCTCACTCCATATACTCACTGCATATGCTCACTGCTCCATATACTCACTCCATATGCTCACTCCATATGCTCACTCCATATACTCACTCCATATACTCACTTCATATGCTCACTCCATATGCTACCTCCCATATGCTCACTCCATATGCTACCTCCCATATGCTCACTCTCATCACATTACTTAACCTAACTTAACCTAACCTAACCTAAACTAAACCAAATGTGGGAGTGGAGTGAGCATATGGAGTGAGCATATGGAGTGAGCATATGGAGGAGTGAGCATATGGAAGAGTGAGCATATGGAGGAGTGAGCATATGGAGTGAGCATATGAGAGTTACAAGGGAGTGAGCTTATAAGAGTTAATTTATATGCTCACTCTCAGTCATATGCTCACTCTGGCGACAAGTACCTTACCGTAACCCGTAATTTACTATTAAATTACCACATTCCTATATAATTTGTTAGAAATTACCAAAATTCTCGTAAAATGATTTACCTTTGGAGCGTAAATATTAAGATAAAGACAGTCTTCATTTCCAACAACTCGGAAACCTCTGAAAGGATTGTACTGGAGACATTCCGAGCTCACTCTTTTAGCTTGTAGTAATTTTTTCCACGGACCTTTCGCAACTGGTGGCTGTAAACAATCAAATATTACTAACTTGAAAACATTAATTTTCATTATTTTTGATTTTCAGCAATTATTATTATTATTTTTATTTTTAACGTTATTTTAAAATACCCGCCTTTAATACATTTGAATTTCATTAATTTAACAATTACCCGCAACCGTCCCGCCTTTACATATATGTTTGAGCATTTTAAGATTTTTCCTTGATATTGCCAATTAATTACAGTAGATTTCCTATATAGTGGCATCCAAGGGATCGCCGATAGTGTGCCACTATATAGCGCTCCAAGCATGTTCCCTATTAAGATTTAAGGTCATTCCAATTCTGAAGATACCATCACAAAATTAGAAGCAATTCCATTGATTTGCGTCAAAAATTAATTTTGAATTCATAAGGGCGCCTATTTTCATTTCTTGACTAAAAATGACCCTTTTTGTGTTCAAAAAGAGGCCAATAGGGCTGAAAAAGCACAAAATCCTCAAAAAATCTGCCACTGTAGGGAGATTTTTCTAAAAACGCTGCCACTGTAGCGTATACCTTAAACATGGGGAAACTCTGGGGAGGATTTGAGTCTGCCACTGTAGAGGATATGCCATCCTAGGGGAAACCATTATACAGGGAATATACTGTAATTAAAATAGTCTCTTAAATTAAGTACTCATAGTACATAATGTAATTATTACTATTGGAGTGGCTCCGTCTGAAACAATATGTATTTTTAATGCTGTACAATAAAAGAGACTGCAACAAACAATATCAGCTGAAATAATTGTTTTAATACAGAGTATACAGCCTTTTGGGAGATCCCACACTATATTGTTACCTATATTTAAGGTAAATGATAGCAATTAAGAAATAGTGCTACTTATATACATGAGACTGACATATAGCAAAACATGTGCAAAGAATGTCTATACACTGTGAGCATTAACATTGTAAATAATTATACAGAGCTTATATTAATTTGAGAAACCATAGAAATTAATTTTGAAGCTCTTGTTAAATGCACGTGATAATTACAATGACGACGCCCGGAAGAAGACAAGCAAGAAAGTAATGAAAAACGTAATCAAGAACAAGAAACATAACCATTCAACCTCACCCACCACCGTCCAATTCCCCATAGTTCCCACCATTTCCAAAACTGGAGCACCCAACACTCCATAGAATTGGGAGCAGTCCACATTATTTAAATATACAGGGAATCTTAATGGAAATTATCCTCCCCATGCTTACAGTAAACAGTAGGATAATTGAATCTGGTAATTACCATTGTATATTGCATTGGGAGTTTTGTGAATTCGAGCTAGAATTTCATTCAGTTAGCTCATCATTATCCGAGGGATGTTCCATTGTCTCTATGTCTTTACATTTAATAGGTAAATAATACCAGATGAAATAAAAGGCTCCTGGCCTAAGTAATTATATATGTAAGTAATTTTCCTTCAGAAATCTTTCAAATGATGAGTTGAGTGTGCTTGTGTGGGTGTGAGAATATAAGCAAATAGTGTATATAGTGAGGAGTTTTGAGAAGATGAGAATTTAAGGCAGGTGGAAAAAGCAGGGGATCGCGTGTTGCATTATAAAATGAAAACAATGCAAAACTTATGTAAATGAGAATAACTCTCAGTCTCGTTAACCTGACAAAAGTTGAGGAGAGGAGAGGAGATTACTTGTAAGTATTTCGAGGAGTTTCTCTAAACTTCAATGCATATGTACAAGATTCCTTCAGGAGCTACGAGTTTACAGTTAAAAACGAAAGCAAAATAATAATTCAACGGAGTGGAATTAAAGTAAACTTCACTCTCATGTGTTTCCACCCACCGCCCTTAATTATATATACTGCCCTACATAAACTACGTAGTGTAAACGGAAATTTTGTCAAGTTTTTTTTATACGAGAAAATCTCATGGTGATTTACCCATTACTTAAGTTTGAAGCTCTGCCTTTTAGTCTCGACGAGTGTATGTGTAGGAGCTTACGATGGGATTTTATATATATATAAGTTTTACATACTTTCAGAGGGAATGGGAATTGTGCAGTTAGAAATTGAAAATACGAAAATTATTCTTCCTGTTCCGTGTGTGTTCATCATTTTATATTGGATTGCTCATTCAGTGGCACGTCTCTTAATTACTGGAATGTGTATTTTTTTCACGTGGTAGTACAAATTTGGGTGAAGGGATCTCTTCCGAAGCGGAACTTCCGCCTTATAAAAAACCATAGACAGAGTCAGTGTCACATCTTTCTTAGATTCTATACTGCTATAAAAATGTACAATTTCTACGTTTTTAAAACTGCTTATGATTTTTTACAGAAATTTTTTTCTCCATTGACCCCTTTTTTAAGAATGCATAACATCTAGGCAATGCAGTTGGCGTAATACACACTAAACGTTCTCATACATATTTTGTAATTATACCAAAGGATGTGTATGCATTTTTTGGCATGAATCATGTATGTATGAAGAATAAGCATCGTAAGAATTTCCATGGGATTTGAAGAGCATCAAAAAAGAACTTTTAAAATCCGAGTTTCTGGTATGGAAAAAGGGGCTTTTAAAAAAATGTTTTTACAATTTGAGTAATTTTATGTGATGAAAATTCCAGGTGATTTGTATTTGGTAAGATTTTAGCACCATAGTCTTATGTAAACTTATATAAGGGTGCGACTATATAGTGAGAATATTTGGAATTCCATTGAAAAACATGCTAAAAAATAGTGAATGTCTAGGAAAAAAAAATCTCGAATGTATACGAACATGTTTTTGTTTTCATCAATTTTTATGGGCGGTTGGGCTAGTGTGGTTGCAATGCTCAAGAGAGAGAAAAACCTTTCGTTTCAAACCTTGACCACATTGACGCATATGTAGATGAACGTAGACATAGAAAAACACGTGTTACTTTACTTCTTCTTGGAATTCAATATCCAACATAACACGAAAAGCTTGTGATACAAAAATCATTCGCACGTGTGTATTTTGAATTAATGATTTCAATAAAAATAATTTTTTAAATTATAATACTATAATAAATGAATGGAAAAATAATATGTAAATACACTAGTATAATTTCCAAACCTGGAACCGTCGACGCCCGATCGGAGCCTCAGCATAGGGAATCCCTTCAAATGCATAAATACTCCTTCCTCCCACAGTCTTCATAAAATATCCTTCCAACTGACCATTTTTGATTGTAATCCTCGGCTCAGTCACTAAAATATTCTGGAGAGTGTCCGGATCTACTACACTACTATTTGTATTTCTGAGTCGACGAACGCTATCTTGAGACTCTATTAAATTATTATCGGAAATTTCCGGTCCAGGAAATTGAGGTGGACAAGGGACCATGGCACATAGCACGTTCACAAAAAAAGTCGTGAGTAATATCATTTTTGGAGTCTTCTTCGTTTGAGCACTTGTTAACACAATAACAATAGCATGGTATTTAATATCCGAGCAACCTGCACTAATTAAATACTAATACACCTGGACAAATATTAGCCACTCTCCCCATGAAGAAAGTTTTTTCCAAACTTGTTTGTAATTTTATGGCTGGAAATTTTTATAATGGAATTTTTTAAGAATTTTGATGGAAATTTCCCCCCTCGACTCTTTCCACTCACATTGATCCCAACGTCACATTTAATTCGTATTTTACGAAAGGAAATTCTTCTCACTACGGATAATGTCCATTCTCAATCACTTATAATTACCGGTCTATAACCAGTCAAGTCCATGAGGAGCGAGGGAATGAATGACAGGTGCAATGTAGGGACAAGTGTCTCTAATATAACATCAGCTCGTGTCCTGACCAACGTTACAACTTGAGTGGAGGTAAGAGCAACACATTATAAATGATACAAGTAAGTACGAGAGTACTAAAAGTACTTAACTTTTTCCCACCATCCTTTTTATCAACATGTACATTGACAGCCAAGCTACTAAATGTCCAAGCCTTTTTCCTACACACACGTATAATAAGTTATTTGTGCTCAAAAGGGAGAATTCTCTTCCAACTTTTTGTTACACACGCTATTTTTCTCTATACAAACATTCCCTCTAGTTAATTATGTCAATGAAAAGTTTTCAAACAAATCTCTCCAATTAAAGGCTCATATAACATTAAGCCCTTACCTCTGGGTCTGTGTCCCGATTTTTTCAATATTAGGACTTTATACGTTTCGTCTGAATAAACATGGAAAACACTTTTGTTTCCTATTTTATTGTCATAATTATTATTTTTATGTTTATTTTCTCCTCTATACAAAATGACTTTTTTTATCACCCAGATTTTATTTGTGAATTTCCCCTAATCCTTTATGTGTTGTGACAATAATTATTCAAATGAGGCTATCCCACAAGAAAAGGAAAGCTGAGGGACTCGATTGCATGTAAAACTATTTAATGTTTTGTAAAAAAAAAAAAGAAGACCTGGACATTATTTTGTCATGTGCGTAATAATTAGCCTATGAAAACATTAGCGGAAGGAGATTCAAGAGACGAAGGACATAAAAGTATTTGAGAGTATAATAAAAATAATAATTATTATTATTTGTTTATGTATTTGGAAACTCTGGGGTAAAAATTAGTCATTTTGGATGAGCGAAATTTCTATAGGAGTTGATGCAAGTTGGCATGAGAAAATTTGGGGGAAAATCCAGCATGTAAATTCGGAAATTATGTTCATTTTGTAATAACAGTTTTGTTTTGTCGTCCTTCTCCTGTGTTTACGCATCATGTTCATGAGGTGGTGACAAAGTTCATTTCTTTCCTATTATTGCTTTCTGATTGTAATTATTATTAGGATTCCATGTATATATTTATGGTTTATTTCTCTATGGTGTGAAAAAAAGAAAACTTGTGTCGTGAAAAAATGCTCATACTATACTAATCATAGTTTTACTATATGAGGGACTCCGTGACTTTTAGGGAGTGGATATTCTATTATGTGCGGCCTCGTGAGTATAGTTCATAGCAATTTACATCTTCCATTTTTTTTTTCACATGGTCCCATAAAAATGTGAAAGGGGCCTGAATACAAATTTGCAAAGACACTTGAGTGAAGAAGTGATGAGAAATTTTCCTTGCTTTTAGAGGAATTTTCTATAGTTTATTTTGTAAATAATTTGATGGAATTAATTTTTTAAATTATTAGCTTATTTTATATTCCAGGGATGAATAGATTCAAATGGGTTTTCTAAGGATAAATCTTAGTAACTCGGTGAATTTCATAACATTTTATTATTCCTAAGCTCAGAGAGTTATCTAGTTTCAATATATTTCAGAAAAATCAAACAAGTTTAATTTCCATAGTTGTGGAAACATGGTGAAGGTTGTTGAAAGGAAAAAATTTGACAATGATCATCATGAATGCGATATAATATATAAAGTCGTGGGAGAAGAAGGTCCATCAATTTGTCTTTTGGTTTCAAGAGTCAAGGGCACCTACAAAAGGATACTTTGAACTTATAAAAACATTGATTTTTATCCAAAGTGTGAAAAAATCTGTTACTTTTTCATGTAACTTTCTGTACTAAGTGAAAACAGATTAGTTCATGGATTGAAACTCGTGAGGGAAACATGGGAAAATGCAGGAATTGCATTCGTATTTATGTAAAAGGTTTGGAACTACAAAATCTCTATGCTTCGCAAGGATTTGTAGCACACACCCCTAAAAAAGTAACGTGTAACATTTTCATTACACAATCCCACTAAAAAGTTCACATTTCCAGGGATTTTTTCTCCCCTTAATTTTTTCTTACTCCCCTTCAAATGAAGATTAATGTGTGAGCCGTGAGCGTCATCTCTAGCCGTGTCCATACTAATTTCAAATAAATCCACCAAAAAAAAATTTCACCTCACTTAAGTGAGTGAGTTTTTAACTTGTAAATACACGTTTTAAAGGTTAAATCCCTTTCCGTACTGTATACATATTTAAAATGCATTAGGAAATACATTTGATGCACTGCACTCAATCAAAGTACAATTATTATTGAAGACCTTTTGAGCTAAAAAACTCTCAATGAAATTACTAATGGAAAGAATCACACTTTAATTACTCATTTCCTCCCTCCCGTCCACAAATGTTAAGGAGAAGAAAGGAAAGAGTTGATGCCCTTCTCATATAGACAATTTGTAATAATTGAGAGTAATTATTATAGCGTTATAATGTCAAGCAAGTACAAAAATAATCCAGGGTCATTACAAATTTTATGCTCCCTTCCAATTATTATTTCTGCTTCCAGTAATAAAAGTGCGGGAGTGTATATTACTAGAAAATTCTAACGTCGTCATTTCAAACCATGTTAAATGGAATAATTTTAGGCTGGAAAACATTTATCAGTTTCCCAATAAAGTACTCTTTGAAAACTTACACTATATTGTAGAGAATGAATGTTACATGAAGTGCGTATATCTAACATTAAAAAAATAAGGAGCAACTCTATTAAACCATTATGTCTTGTAGACCTTCATTCCATATATTCACATTTATAAATAATATGCGTTCATTTGAGTGCATATGGCTCAAGTACATATTATCATGTGTCATGTTTCTGTGTGAATAAATAAATCATTTCTTTTTCGTCCCACAAAATTTTATTCTCTAGTTCCATATATTTTATGTAGGGCAATGCAAGGGGAAAGCACATTTACATAAAACAAAGCCCAACATAGGAAATAATGTTCAGCTTTGTATTTACTATATTTCTATATAAAATGTGATAAAAATGTACATAAAATGTGATAAAAATGAACCCTTCTTTTCCACTACTTAGTTTTATTGTCAGAGAAAAACATTTATTTTGAACCAATTCTTATGGATTTTTTACACATCAACCTATTCAATACACAATAATAATTATTATTGTATCATCCCTATATGGTGAGATTAATGAACAGTGAAGGTTAATCAACTATGTACAGGTTTAAATAACACGTAAATACATACACAGATGAATCAATAAATACAAATAAATAGAAATTCATGTAAGAAATATTATATAATTATTTAACCTTGAAATTTACGTGTAGCATTTGATTTGAAAGGTTTTGCTTTCAATATTATTGGGAAAGTTATACGTGTAATTTGTTGACGTCCTTTTGAGCACAGTCTCTACACATGTGGAATTACATATTGAGCTGATCAAAACATGAAAACCAGTTTTGGTTGTTTTTCCTATTCATTTGGGTTATACTATAGTAGATATTTGTCTCACCAATTTATTTACTATTCATTCACTTGAAATTATTAACCTAAGGTTCTGTGAAGGAATAAAAAACAAATGTATTACAAAAGCTTTCACCCTTCACTATGTACATATGAGTGTATCAAATCAATGGAATATACTATTATATATTGCTCATAACTTTTGTACATATTTTTTGAACGAGTTTTGCTGGAGAGAAAACTGCATTAAATGAGACCTGTTATAATTATTGTCTGTTTACTTGTTGAGGGAATAATTACTATGCATAGGCCTTGATGCTCTAGGGTAGGTTCATTGTGGTAAGAAATCTAGTTTTTTAGTGAAGACTATACAGGAATTTAATCAATCATATACCCTTTTCAGAGCAAAGCAGAGTAGTGTGGCTCATCTTGAGTAAGTTCTCTTGTGACTCGGGTAATTGAAAGACCTGTCTTTGGAATTTAAAGATTCCATCGAGTAAGATTCCAGTTGTGAAGTAAGACAACGGAACGCCAGTAAATATATTATATAACTTTTGATGATTGTTGATGTAAGTACTTGGTTTGTTGTATTAATAAAAGCATATATGTATAATTATTGCGGTTGAACCCCTTTGCTCTCCCCGTTGCTTAAAAACGGACCATAACAATACGTTTTAAAACCCGTGTAATTTTATCAGAGGTGGGAAATTTTCCAAGTAAATCTCCGTACATAATAATATTGCACATAAATAATCATAGATGTTTGGATGTATGGCCTAAATTGTACATTAAAACTCCACACGTATTCACCTTCATTTTACAAGATGAATTTTGAGCCTTTGGTCTTGACATACAATAAATGGCATCTTTTTGGGAATTTTTGGGACAAAACATAATGAAGCTAATAATTCATTTTCAAGTAAAAGCGAGGATTTGCAAGGGATTTTGTAAATGTTATTTATTGAAATATGTGTGTTTTAAGGCTATTTTTTTAATAAGATTCTGGCACATAATTAAATACATAGAGGCGGTAGTTGAAAAGGACGTTTTATTATGTTTTTTTAATAAGTAGCATTTATTTCCAGTGTATTTGAAGGATGACATGTAATTTAATGAATTTGTGGGGATGACAGCAGGAAGAGAGTCAATTATGATTGCTTTGATAATAGCTTGGAGCATTATTTGAGGTTTATAGTAAGCATCCTATATGAAAGTAAAAAATTATGTAATTTTACTTTCCACTCAAGACTTTACCTCAATCATTTACAGACATATTTGAGGAAAATGAAGTGGAGTCACGCAAGTGTATGGCGTGATGAGGGTATAATGACTATTATTGTCATTTTGAAACGAGGTTAAGCTTCCATTTTAATTAAGAAAAAGATTTTGTGCTATTTTCAATTATGTAGTAACTATATGTGTGGCTATCTGGACATATGTAACTTAAATGTAATGACAAATATCCACGGAACAATAGCAATGTGTTTATTGACGTGAGGGTCCTCAAAGTAACAATATAATATCTTTACGCATCAATTCATGACGGAGGAAGTGTGAAAGGAAGGAAGCCGTTTATATTGTAATTTTTTTACAAAAATGTGAAAATTAGACGGAAGCATCATACGAGCATGAGTATAGCGTTCGAGTTCTGTAAATAAAAATATTATGCGTGGGGAAAATGTGCACATTTTATTTATTTTAAAAATTGAATTCTTTCGAATGTTGTAAGATTCTGACAAAAATCCAATCGTTCAAAAATGTTGGAGTGGGAAAATTTATGAGAAAATTTTGACAAAAGTTTTTAAGTTTTTCCCGTTTTTTACTACTGTGGGATGAACAAGGTAGAAAACATAATTAGTTTTTATATTTTATGGAGGTGACATTTTGTGAACACCAATTACATGCTTTCTACGGGTTACCGTAATTTTTCCAGTGCAAATATTTAGAGGATTTTTCCATGTACCGGAAATTTTCTTGGATGGAAGTAGATAGAATTTGCGGCCCTCTTAAATTGTGTAGATTTTACAGAAGCTCTATAAAGATACACTCTTTTGATTAGCGTGGTATCTTCGTCTTTTTATTTCTTGGCAGTTGGTTAACATGGTAACTTGCGGAAATGTCAAAATGACAATTTGAATTTTTTTTTCATTTTAGTGTAGCTCTTTGGTGCCATATAAATAGTCTCTGCTATGCTTATTTGATTTACTGCCATTAAAAATATTTTTCTATTTGGTCATATCATGTATATTATCCCTGTAGAAATTTGTAAATTAAGTGCTAAAAATTGCGTCATATTTCACCAACTTTTTGTTCTCTCTCTGGAGTAAGAGAAATTTCCATAAGTTAGTAAACAATATTTCCAAATTTATCCCTGGAATATTATGCAAAAATTTCAAGAGATTTAATCTACAGACTCGGTTGTATCCCTACCCTAAATACATAATAAATTCTTCCAAGAAAATTACACAAATTTTATATTTGCATGAGGCTTCCAACTGACGTAATGTTAATAAACACATTGGCTCCCACTGGGGTTTTAGCACATATATTTTGTTCATCACATCATCATTATTGTATTATTATTATAATCACATACATTGAGCTCTGTTATTTTGCATAAGGTCGTTACGAAGCTAAAATAATTAGAGGATTGTGCAATTACAAAAGGGCCTTTTTCATAAAATTCCTGGAATTCTATTTTATCAGTCCAATGTTTAACCAACTCGTATATGCATCCGTAAAGATAAGGTTTCACGTTGGCTATCAATTATTTCTACTTTGACATGCCCATCAAATCCTCAATGATGATTCATAAATAGATCCATTTATCTAAACACAAGAGCTACTACACACGTCTTATATGACAATGATAGAGAAATTCGTCCCTGTTGTGTACATAAATAGGAAAAAAACAATAATCTTTTACTTTTAGCTGCGAGGAGAGTCACACTCTATTTTGTCTCCTTGGACTATGTATGAAAAAAATGTATGCTTTTCTTGGAAAAAAAATGAAAACTCCAAGAGAAGGTAAACTATAAAATATCATCCTATACGGAAAGGCCCTCCACAGAGAATCTCAACTCTGTCTTTAGTAGTGATGAATTTTCAATTTTGGAAGTTTTGTTAGGGAACAGCGCGAACGCAGTTCCCCGCTAACAAAAATAACGCTCTCGA
>JAQFXU010005406.1:0-11727 GCA_034693705.1 Spatulosminthurus flaviceps | reverse complement strand
TTTTTTAAATCCCTCACCTGAAGTCTGCGGTGGTAGACGTCTTCCCAGTCATAGGCATTGAACCATCGATGTCTCTTCACATCATCTGCGCCATTCTATTACCACAATCATACAATGTTTACTTTTAGAAATCTTATTATTCCTAAATTCATTAGCTTTTTAACTATTCAAAACCTACCTTCATATTTCCCAATCGTTTCGTCCTATCTAATGCAAGAAGTTTCTTAACTAAATCTTTGGCAACTGCATCAATATGCTTAGGCCAGTCAATCTTTCCGCTCAAAATCTTCTCGTAGGTACTAAAGGCATTGTCATCGAAGAATGGTGGGAAGCCACAGTTCATCTCATAGATTAAAACACCTGCAAAATTCCAAAAAATTCCAACTCACACCTCCAGCCATAAACCAACCTCCTCCTTCTCTTTAAAAACAAAAACAATTACCACAAATATTTTGAGATTCTTACCCAAAGCCCACCAATCCACTGCCTTGTTATGTCCTTTTGACTGAATGATTTCCGGGGCCAAATATTCAGGAGTTCCACACAAAGTCCATGTTCTACACAGCCAAAAATGAACAAAAATACCGTCATTAGTGTCTAAGAAAATTCCTAAAGTAGCATTCAATGCTCAGGAATGAGTGACTAATAATTAATTAAAACTGCAACTCATTGCACTTCTGGTTTTTTCCCTTGACGTTCTTATATAACAACCTTACCAACGAGGCATATTATTACGAGAATAACTTGAATGAATTCCCAACATGTCAAATTCAACAAAAATTCCAAAAGTACACACATAACAAGTTTACACGTAAAAATACATAATAGGCAGTACATACAATTTCAAAGGTCTCCATCAAAGTCAAAAAAATTAAAATTTATTCACATGCACATTGTGCATACGATATTTTTTTTACAATATGCAATATCCACGTAATGATTACCAATGAAGCAAACATACCTGTCTGAAAGTTTCTTCGCGAAACCAAAATCCGTAATTTTGAGGTGACCTTCTTTGTCCAAAAGTAAGTTCTCTGGCTTCAGGTCACGGTAAACGATGTGCTTGGCATGGAGATACTCCAAAGCACTCACGATTTCAGCTGCATAAAACGAGCCTGTACACACAGAAATCAAAACGCCCATTCATACATTTCCTTTGTCTTTTAATATTCATCTTCGTATTTGTTTTCCTTATGACACCGCGCACTTATAGAGGCATCTTCAAATGAACTATTCCTTTCCTATGTAATTACTACACGCTATACGTAAGAAACGCTCTTTTGCCAATAATTATTACAAAACTTTGAGAGCAAATACAAATTTGCATATTATGCTTCATTTAAAACTCTTGAAACCCATAACTATACAGACAGAGTGTAAAAAAGGAAAACCATATTTAAATTCCCTCACTTCACTTTCCCATGTACTTAATAATTGTCTTAAGGAGTGTATAACATAATTTGTAAAAAGGGATTGACAAAAATGGGCAAAAGGAGTAAATCATGAATGAAAATTAAATCTCCTGATACATTGCTCTCCAGCATGCGAAAAACAAGACATTTGCTTATTCTCTTACCTCTATTATATCATACACATGGAGAAAATACATATTGATAAGCTTATACTAAAAGGAATAGCATGTATAAGAATAAGACCATTATGTAAAATACCAAATTACTTATCACTTACTCGTAGAAGATGAAAAATGACCAGCACTCCTCAAATAAGAAAAGAGTTCGCCTCCACAGACGTAATCAAAGAGCATGTAGATGTTGAACTCGTCCTTGTAGTGCCATTTCCTATGGTAAAAATAATCAACTTGAATCAAATGTAATGACACTTATGTGCTCTTATCCCAGCTAATTTCTCATATCCAAAAATATCATTATTATCATTCTTTTCTCACGTCATGCAAAAAACCTTTATAGTCATTTCATATAGGAAAAAGCATAAGTGCCTTTTTTTATTTTCACCTTTTCGTACTCTTCGTATGCCTTTGTTCAAAGTATACATAATTCTCCTCTTATTTTGAGTACCAATTTGTCTTGAGAGGATTTCTCTCTCAAGAGTGTAAAAGGTTAAAAAAGTTCCTTCCAATTCTCAATATAGGTTTTATTAATAGGGAAAAAAATCCTAAAACCTTATACATGTACTTACATATTAACGATGAAAGGATGTCGGACTTGTTGCAAAATCGACTTTTCATTTTTCACATGATCCACTTGTTTGAGCCGAATCACATCCGTGAGAGCCATGATTTTTAAAGCTGCATAATCCCCCGTGTCTTTCTCTCTTATTAGGGCTACTCTCCCAAATGTTCCGGTTCCTATTTTAAAAAAAATCACAATAAATGAAGTAACTATAAAATTCATTACATTAAAAATTGCATTAAAAAAAAGGAATAATTAACTAGTTTTGGTGCAAATATCAGTAATCCTTTTTTGCCAGATCTTGGAAGAAAATTCTAAACCCTTCCAATCATTCATGCATAGGTAAGTTATATAGCATTGCTACAATACAAATGAGTATATTAAAGAGAATGAGTCACGAGCACGAATCAAGTTTGATTTCACCCATGGGTTAACATATGACAATAATTCAAAGAGAAACAAGATTGAGTGAGAGATCTTTAACTTGTACATACAGTCTTCAACCCTCCCACCCTTTAATGCCACTTACAATATAATCAATGCCTATGAAAAAAAAACCAATATATGTAACAGCTCTCAAACTACGTCAGACTTGATATTCATTACTGCGGGATCATACTCAATTAGTGTCAGAAATACATTTTTCAACGCCTTCTACATGGACCTTCAACACGCTCCTTACCTATACCTTTTCAATTATCTATATAGCCATATTATATGTCAAATAGGCTCTTTCAAGTCCAAATCCATTCAAATGCTTTTTTACAATTACATACAAATTTACCTTTAATTTTCTATTGTATTTTTACCACAATTTCACTCCGAGTGATTACTATGAGAAAAGTGTGTCGCTCCCATTATAATATTAAACCCCATGAGATCTGAAGGAATTCAAGTATAAAATCTCATACATAATTTTTCTTTCCACTACTGCACAAAAAAACAGAGTCGCATTTATTTACGTAGCTATAACATATATATAGGCCAAGAAAAAAAAGATAAATGATGAGGGAGAGACCCAGTGCCATCCCATCGCCATGACCTCTTCCACAGAAAAATGTTGGCAGAGACAATTAAACGTATAGAGAGCTATGAGCGAGAGAGAAAAACCTCCGACCCGGATACCTCGCGTATCCCATTCAAATATATCCTACATGGCATGTCAGATTCATCTTCACCTTCTAATTCCATCAACTACCTCTTCAACACGTACGTTGAAACAGTACATTTATTTTTTAATTAATAGTCTTATTATACTCGGTGAATATTTTTAATCTCTCTCATCCCTATACATTATACATGGGAGACTGACGCAATTCAATGGAATGCCCTATCTACATACTCCATTCTCTCTCTCTCTCTCTCTCTCTCTCTATGAACACAAGCTTTTATTTCTTTCCAGCCTATCCTAATGCTCATCCTCACTATTTCATAAATATATTCATTACGTTATATTTAGTTGCCTTCCTATTGAAATTTATATTTTTTCCTTCCTCAAAGTTTTTCGGCTGGTTAAACTCTCCTCACAACATTATTAATGCTTAATCTATAGCCAAAAGCAGCTTCTCCTCAGCCTAAATGGATTTCCCTTATACTTTATCTATGTTATGTTATCATAAAAACCAAAGTGAAATCCGCTTTATGTTGTTGATGTAAAGCTAAAATTATTTCTCCAGGCATAAATTATGTGAGATTTTTTTTTTTAAAGAAGACCCTTCTTTTTTATCGTCATATAGGAAAAATATAATATCCTTGGTCCTTGTCGTCATTTAAAGTTAAACGTGTTATTTTTGCATTTTTTGGATGGGACTCAACAGAGACTCAAATGGCTTGTAACGACGTAAACGAAGCCTTCAAGAGTTCTCCTCAGTTCCCATATATATATTTCCTGATAAAAGCGACACTTTTCCTTCTACTCTTTCAGTTTCATTTACGGAGAGCCAACATTATTTCCAAAAAGCTCAAGGAGTCTATGAGTGGATTTCGACCGTACTACACATGCGTTTCCTTATTATCGAGTATATATAATAATATAAGGGTAATTTTTAATACTGAGCAACAACTCCCGTAAATCAAGGGTTTCTTCCCATTTTTTTTTAAATGGATGAACTTGTTTTTTTAGCACTTTAGCATATTTTACAGACTTCCCCCTATTTTTTTTTATAGAGGTGAGAGTAAATGTCACCATAAAAATTCTATCTTCCTATTTCTCACGTACTCTTTATTCCCATTTGGACCTTGTATCTGATTAGCGGATCTTCTATACATTGCCATTCCACTTGAATAAAAAATATAAAAGGATCATCCCGGCGTCCTTTCTCCACACTTTTTAACAGCTGTGTTTTTCTCTGTTTATGTACCGTGTCTCGTTCTCTTCTGATGAGAGCTCCTCATCCCGCGCGAGAGAATGTCAAAGGTAATTATCTTTGTACATTGTAGAGCACATGTCTAATTTCCTATGTCTATCCTATACCTCCAATCTGGAATATACTTTCAAATCATATGCATCCCATGATAATTTTACTATTAGTGTTTTTCCCTCATACAAATTCCTTCGTTTACTTCGTTATTAGGGAGCCACCCTCGCTCAGGGTTCCTCTCTCTCTCTATCTTTCTTCATTATCCCGAAATTATATTTGAAACGCACTTATTTCTCAAGTGGTCGTAAATTTATGCTTATTTTTAATTTTTCAACTTTACAAGGATACATAAATACTTTGTTTTCACAGCATCCCATCTCCAGACTTATACAGTTTTACCACGTGGGTGATGAGTCTCCTTCTTTTTACACATGTGTTCCTTCTCATATATTCCTCCTGCTCATGCTTTTTTTTTACAGGGAATTATCACATATGGTAATTTGCAAATATCCACCAAATGTTATACTTTTATCACTGCCCCTTTTCTCTCAAGAAAATTAGTTTAGCTTTAATTCACACCATTCATTTACAAATTTGCCTCTTGAGAACAGATTCTTACTTCATGAATTTTCTGCTCCAGTACTTTTAATTAATTTGACAAATTTTTAACTCCACATCTTTGTTTATTTACAGGAGACTATATGTTATTTGTTGGGCAGAGTATGGACCTTAATTTCATTAATGTCTCTCTCAAATTAGTTTTTCTTCATTGCAGGCAAAAAATCTCGTGTACTTACACCCGCAAGTGTGTGTAAACCTTCAATTGAGTTAATTCTTTCCCGATGTCATATTACATGCCGCCTAATTTTAGAAACTTGGATCTCTTCGCTACCTCAATTCACTTTTGATAAAAAGCCCATATACATAATAGCACATAAATCTTACTTGCTCCACATTACCTACGACTATATACCAGCCTCATGATGACGCTATATATGAAAATGTAAACTGTGGGACCTTCCCTAAAGTCATTTATGTTACGGGCATGTATGTTTACTCACATCAATACTCCAATTATTTTCGAGCTCACTCCAACCTTATTTTTTCCTCCTTTTTAATTATTATTCTAAATGCGCAAGGAAAACATATACTTTGTATCTTATCTAATTACAGTGTCATAGGGTTTGAGCAAAAATACAATTAATACCCGCAATATTAATCTAAATGTGTCTCACAGTTTATATAAATTCATTTCAATATGCTAAGGAAATTTTAAATTACATCTTATGTAATGTATGTACTACACGTGTGTATAATTTCACATACAAAAATACATGTACAAGGGCACGTGTAAAGGAACTTATTTGTACACAAATTAAATGACTGTTTTTTTTACTACGAGCGTTTTTTTTTTACCTTCCAGTCTGGCGTAACAAAAACTGTTACTCTTTTCTCGTTACATTTATAGCCTCCGTAGATTTTACGTAGTAATTTTAAAAAAGTCTCTCTCTCTCTCTAGAGACGACCTACTTGTACATACATGAAATGTAGACTGTACTCTACAGCTACTGCACATCCTAGTACCATGACATAGTATTTGTCTTCACCCAACCTCCTGCAATTGATCAAAGATGAGGAGAAGCAACTCCAACGTCTGTTCTCTCTCTCTCTCTCTCTCTCTTTATGATAACAAGCACACACTTTGTTGGAGGTAAGATAAACATACCGCACACACACACACACACATCTCTCTCTCTGGAAAAAAGTATATATAGCAAAATCTTTTTAACCTTTTCAAGTTCCTTTGAAGATCACAAGCTAAAATGCTAATGACCAATGACTTGACCCCTTCCTTATTCTTTTCTTTATTCCTTCACACAAGCCGCTTGACTTGAACAAATAATTCTCAGATTGGAATCTCTCTCTCTCTCTCTCTCTCTCTCAAGTAATTATAATGAACATCAAATGGAGAGGCTCAAGTTCATTGCAAATTAACAATAAGAGGATCAACCCACGTACAATATACTTTGCCTACGGGTGGATTTTTCCTTATAGCGGAACCTCCTAAGTAGTTCTTCTTTTGTGTCTAACTTTTCTCATATCTTGACACGAGGCTGGCTCTCTCACATAAACTTGTCTCCTCAAAACCCCATCCTTATTTCCATTCACAACCACTCTCCATTCTCCAAGACCTTTTTTTTTTTTACAAGTGTTAAAATAGTGAGCGTGTGAGACAAAGTGTAGAATGCACACACGTTGAATTACAAAAAAAAACCTTGGCTCCATTACGTCTACCTTCAACTTTATTCTTGTTTTCAACTAATCCATTTTATAATTCCTAATCCTTTCAACTTCATAATAATTTTACAAGTTTTCCTCTACTCAGAGCTTCTTCATTTTTTTTTTACATACTCCCATGTGTTCAAGTTACCAAATCCGTATCATTCAGAATCTCTCATCCTACAAAAATCCTGGGCTTATATTTTAAATCCTTTACCCACAAATTCAATACTCTATGTAATTCATTTATTATGTGCGTATATGCGTATGCACAGCATGCGAAAAATCACTCACGTCCACAAGACAACATTTTCTCCAAGTTTAAAAAAAAAAAGAAAATGTACACACGTAACTGAATATTTTCATTGCCACATAGGAAAATCCTCATCATTGTATAAATCTTACCACCAGCCACGTATCTTTTTCTACTCTCCTCTCTTTTTCACCGAAACACTGCGCACTGGCAAAAGTATAAAAGCTAATGTTTTATCTATAGCCAAAGATTTTGCGTAAATAGAATGAATTACGAGTCCGTAGTTTAAATATACAGAGAGGAATCAGCTAATTTAAAACATTTATCCCCGTATCTTTCTCGTACCCGCAAGCTCTAAACTAAAATAAAAACGCACCTGCTCAATCTGCTCTTCCTTTTTTCCCTCCGAGAAAAATATCTTACAAATGTTCCTCTTCTTTTAAATCCACAACAACAACTGTCTCCTCTAAATTAAATATTGACTTTTTCTCACCCACCCCTACTCTAAATATACGTAATACATCTAAAACATCATCCTGGCAAAAATTTGAAACCAATGTTTTAAAGTTAGGGAATAAAATTACCAGAGATACTCATATCGTCTGTCTTTTTCAAAGCATAGTAAAAATCTTTTTTTTATTTATTTATTTTCAAATGAAGAAATAATAGTTTTTTTTCCTATTAGCATTTTTAACTTTGATCTTACATAAATGTCTACCTCCTCCCAACTTTTACATGAGGACTCAAGCAGGGAGGATCATCAAGACAAATCCGCATGGATTTCTCTGACTCTCTCTCTCTCATTCTAAACGCTCCTCAACACTCATCAAAGAGAAAAATCACACGTGAAAAATCTCTCTCTCTCTCTCTCATCCTTGTCTTTTCCACCACAGCCGACAGCTTTCCTCACCTTTTTACCATCTCTCTTATCTTTGGCATTCATTCAGCCTCTCTCTCTCTCTCTGTGCCTGTATTTCAAAAACCAGAGAGACAGCAATTACAATTTAGACTTATCAAAATACAACGTAAAACTGCTCATATTTAATCCTAGTCTTAACTCTCTCTCATGTATAATTAAATTCCAAGGAAAATTCCCTCTTGAAAAATCTCACCAAATGTTTTATCAGCATTTAAAAATTATACAGACACTTCTGCAGACAAATTAAAAAAATATTTTTTCCAGCTATCCCAATTATGCAGAATGTCATATGAAATTCTTGCATATACTAATTAAATGTAAAAATGTCCTGTGGGTTGAGGATCTGTCAGTCACTTGATTTAAGGGGAATATAAAAAATAGGAAGGGAAAAAAGTTACTTGATCTTTAATTCCTCCAAATAATTAGTATTATTTTAGTTCAAGAGGGCAAAGCACCTGTAAAATGTCTTACGAGAAACTCTTTTTATCACCCAATTTCTTATGCGTACATATTTATGTAATTTCTTACCGGAAGAATCTTGTAACATTTATAGAGTAATAAACACATTTGTTAAAGATAGCAGCACACTAACTAAAGCTTGTGTAATTCCCATGTTACAAATCCACCCCCTGCCGCGTCCCTTTAGAAGTTGTGGTGGGTTCCGAATGTCAATTTTTTTCTTGTGGAGGTAATACTCGTCATTTTTCAAAGGAATATGCATACATGCTATAAAGGCGTGTGTGTGAGATGAGGTAAAAGAAGAAGAGGCGACTAGCCAAAAATTGTGGGTGGACCTCATGTAGAGCTAAAATGTCATCTATTAATAACGTGGACTCTCTCTCTCTCTCTCAGATGTGTGCACTTGATGGGACACACAAAACATGATTTAAGCTTCCAACGTCATTTAATATAGTAGATGCGCAACTTTAATGTCATTTTTTTTATTCAAAACTTTCCTAGATATCCAATTTCCATGAAAACAATAATAACTTTTTTGCATTTAATAGGCAAAAGTTTTAAGTCTTTCAATGAACTCTTCTCGCAAAAAAAAGGAGTAAAATGACTTTAATCCGTGAGAGAGGGATTTTATCAATATTTTTCCTCCTCCTCTCACTCATTCACAGCTGTAATTAAGACAACAAAAAATAGTACATGGAAGAGGCTATCGCAAATATTTCAACATCATAAAGCCCGTGTTAATAGATTATCACCAAATTTGTAAAATTTGTAACTTAAGAGCTTTGTCGTCCTTTTTTTCTTTTCTTTTTTTACTGTTCCGGCTCGTAATTTACCTCATACATATTTCCCTAATAAGGGAGTAACTACATTGCTCCAAATTATTCAAAAAATCCTACACCTCCAAATGTTCCCACTCCATAACGTCGTCCCTGTTGAAAAACTCATGTTGTGAAAATTCCGTTAATCATTTTGACATACATTTTTTTTTTCATCCAAAACATTTCACCAGCAAATTTTTCTCTCAAAACTTGACTCAAACTTGTCAAAAATTTCAAGTATCCAACTTTTTCTTGTCCTTTAACCCTAAATATTCAACAATGGTTTTTCAATACAGCAATAATATTTTTTTTGAAATTCACACTCCTTTTGCTAAAAGAGTGCAATTTCAAATATGGGACGTGCGTGTAAAAAATTATGGCATGCTAAAATCATATTTTTATTCCTTCCACATAGACTTTTAGTGGGAAAAGTTGTGAATCTAAATTAAAATCAAAGTGGAGGGTAAAAAATTTGACAAATGGACATTTTCCCATGGTGGTGCCACGACACGTGTTCAACTTGAAAGGAACAAGTTTTTCCTATTAACATAAGTTGCCACCTGTGAAAATTCATGTCCAAGAAAAAACGTACGTGTTTAATATTAATGACTAAATCCTACAATGCTATTCCATCCCAAGTGTCCTTTATCGCCCGTGCTAAAGCATTAGTATAAGCCCTGCTATTCTTATAATTGACACCTCTTCTACACACCAAAAGGCTTTTATGTACATATGTAATACATAACATGGCTTTTGACCTACGCACTCATTCAAAATGTAGCCGACTTTCTATTTGTAGGAGCAGAAAAACATATGCTCGTAAATACAATGTTATCTCTAAATTTAGCATGGGAATTTTATATAGGAATTTTTAAAGCATATATGGGATGACTTATCTATAACATTTTTATACGGAACGAAAATCATCAAAATTACATTAATTTTAAAACATTGTAAAATTGTAAGATTTTTAAAATAAATGTGCAAATATTTACGAACGCATGGAAATTTCCACAACTTGTTTCCCTTCTAACTTTTGTCATGTCATGACGTATACAAATTAGCATGGGAAGGATATATCTATAAGCTGATGAGCCATTCCCTAAATGGAAACTCTACTAAATACGCTATGTATAAATGCCAATTTGACATATGATGAATGCAAATGAGAATTTATTTTGTCATCTTCCAGCTGGAACTCTCAATAAGCTCTTTGATATTCCTCTCTCTGTACTATTCTTAGTTAGGGATTGGCCTAGAGTAAAAAGTACTAGGGCAAAAGAGCATTAGCCAAAAAAAACCTTATGTCATTTGACGTTGGTGCAGTAGTGTCTGTACACGAGACATCCTATAAATCAATGTCCTCATTTTTTCTATCTCTACAGTAGGTCTCTAGAGTATTGGGAAAAAAACTACTATTGATGAGTCTAAAATAATGGGGATTTAATCAAACTGACAATTTTTATTGTATTCAAATCACGTCTAACCTACCCCACGTCAAAACTTCACACACACTCAATGTGGTCACAGTGGAAACATATACGAGCTTTATAATCACATTTTAATTAAATGAGGATGCGTCGCGTGGGAAGGATTTCCATGCTATTTTTCCTATCTATTACTATACTTATGTATCAGCTTAATTGTAAGTTGGGTCATTTTTCTCTCTCTTCTTCTTCTAAGGATTCATCAAAAGAGGCTATCAATTCTCACATCTTTTTTTTCAAAAATATTTCCATTTTTCTTATGTGTACACAATACACACTAAATATACTAAAAGCTCCTGTAGTTTGCCAACTCATTTTTTTCTCCTTCCTCCCCATACAAAAATATCTCTCATCACTTTTGTCATTGCTGACATGACTATTTCTCAATGTCAAGTTGACATTGGAAGCTCAACCGATATGTCATTTTTTTTAAAAGTTATGCTGAAACCCACACTTTTATTGTTTTTGAGCCCGTCTTATGCATAATAAAGCTGGAGATAAAAGTACAATGAGCTTGTCTTGTCCAGTTTCTTGAAAATAATTATATTGTTCACAATTTTTTTGGAGCTCCCTCATTTTGCATATATTGTTTTGTCCCTGGGATTTCCAATTTATAAGGTTGTTACTCACTGGAGAGAACTGCTTGTAAAGATGAGAATCTCCCAGATTTAAATGACTTCCAAGTTTCATCAAAATTCTCTTATTTGGTCAGAAGACATTATTCCGTTTTCTTAGTATCAATTATCTACACACGATAGAGTGTCAAATCCACATTGTTTTTCTTGTAGCAGAGAGCTCGTTATTTCTCAGGGTAAAAAAAGTCCTTCTGCTTTCTCATTAATGTCACATTAGTTTTTTCTCTTATTTTTCTCCTATTTCTTACTTGAAAAGTATACACAGAAAATTACACGGTCCAACGTATATATGTAAAACTCCCTTGAAAGTTATTACTCTATTTTTGTGCAGGTCAGGACAGGACAATTTTTATCACATGGATTTTT
>JAQFXU010005405.1:0-11729 GCA_034693705.1 Spatulosminthurus flaviceps | reverse complement strand
AACACATTTTGTCCACCGGGTTTGCAAGATATTAGAAATAGACATGGAAAGGTGGAGAAAAAGCCAGAAAGTGTTATTGACTACAATAAGTCCGTGGGATCAACTGATTTTATAGATAAACCATTAAAGCCCTTTGAAAATATCCAAAAAACGTGTATGTGGTACAAAAAAATATTTCTCTGGTTAATCCAGACCTTACTATTTAGAACTCATACGTTGTATTTAAACGATTGCATGGGGATAATCAAAAGGTTACGTTTATGGATTACAAGCTGACATTAGTAGACAAGATAGTGACAAAATTTGGGACGACAAGATCAAAAGGCTGACCACCTTTGTATGGATAGAACGAGCTGTGAAGAATATTTGGCATAAGTGGACATACTTTTCTGCATACCATAGTAAATTATATTTTTATTGTGATCTTGTGGCTTTTTATCTCTCAGGCACTGTATATTAGTGTTTGATATTGTTTCGTAGAAGCGCTATGTCATCCCATTACTGACGAATACCTTGATACTGTACATCCTCGTTCGTCGAGGTCCCACCGGGTTCTACTTTACCCGGTCTAGGGAGAATCAGATGAGGCAGACCAGCTCTTAGTGAAATACCTGATTTCTTCTTAGAAAAACTGGCCAGCACTGGCCCGAACCAACGCCAGGAAAGAAAAAACTTGCTTGTGTGCTTTGTAAGTCCAAAAAAAATGCGCCCATCGTTCGGTTATTCAGTGTGACAAAGTCAAAGCCTTTTGCTTAATTATTTTATCGAAGTCCTGCAAATTGACTGATTTTGACAGTCATAGTATTCAAAAAGTTAAGTTTATCAGCACTAGCACATCTCATGCCTCTTACTCTCGACACTACTGTCAGCTAACAATAAGTCTACCTAATTTGGAGGTCACATTTACCTCCAAAAAAACTGTCCTGCTGTGTGCCCCGACCTCAAGGCTCTTCGAACATGCTAATTTAGTTGCTCAGTGTGCAGTACATTATTATTTGTATTTAATATTATTAGGTATATTTGTTACGGTCATCAAGTGGCATAATTTGACCTGGTATTATTATTAATTTTATTTCGAAGTTATTAAATTGCTGATGATACGCATTACAACTACACTTCCCATTTACAAACATTTATTTCTTCAGTTAAAGTACTTACGCGATTTGTGTAGTACTTTTCAGTTCCATATTACAAGCACAAACGTCACATCAGTTTAGGGCTTTACCACTTCCTTAACATTCAGTCGTATACATGTTCATCGAAGACTAGTCCTTAACAGGACCCACATCTTAATACCTGTAGTCCTGCTTTCTGTTAATATCTTCACAATTTCATCTATGTACAGCATAAATAGTGTAGGTGACAAAGTTAGCCTGTATAGCTCTTGAATTATTTTCGATGCTATATCTTTGATTCCTAGCTTTTTGAGTCTGAGTTTCCATAGCCTATGATGTGTAATGGAGTCAAAGGCTTGAATTAAATCTACAAAAAGTGCATCCAGCTTCCACCATTAATTTTCAGGCGTTTGACCATCTCAAGTGGCTATTCATGTCGGTTGGCTATCGTGACAGGTTGCATTGGAAATATAATAATTTCACACAGACCTACCCAAATTGAAGTCAAAATCGCTTACAAATGTCCCTACTATTGGCCAGAATTTTATAAAATTAGCCAGAATGCTTTTTAGAACCTCACTTTTTATAACATCCTGGGAAATTTTAAGAAAACCATATAAACACATTTAAAATAAGAAGATATGAGAAATGATTGAAGACACATCGCATCGGAGCTACCAGAAATCAAGCTAGAATCTCCTCTAACTTGAAAGTTTAGAGTCAAGTATAAAAAAGGGGGAAAATTGACTTTCACATCTCGTCCCAGTCATCACTGTGTGACACCCCAAAGTGGATGAGGAATTCTCACTCATCCCACATATGTCTACATGAAAAAAAAGGGAGTATAGCTAAAGTGTTCATCTCTCAGTCCTCCTTCCCTCTTTGACATTCACCACGAGTCAGAGTCTCAATGGTAAAAACGTAGCACACGATTGCATTTACAAACAAATCTACTCAACTATAATAATCACCATTGTACACACATACACCCACACACCCATACACTACTACTCCCAACAAATCCCCCCATTTAAACTCCCAATGTCAACCATTCCCATCGATTATGGAAAGCAGTAAAAAGTACGTAGGTGTTGTGGATAATCCTTCAAGAGAAAAAAATAACATACACAATAGTTTTTTGCAAAAAAATAAACCACCACAAGTCCAAGCAGGAATTCCAACTACTTAAGGAAATGTCTCTGTCGTCAATGTAAATAAATACGGAAAGGCCGTAAAATTCCAAAGTAATTCCAAAGGAAAGGTAAAAAAAAGAGAGAGGGGAGAAGAATTCAAGGGAGGAAACATTCCTACTTTTTTTTTACCATTTACACGCTATACATTCATAGGAAATTCATGGAAGAGTCCCACGAAAAAAAACCACTAATGTAACATACATCGCTACATATATATACAACTGTAAATGCAAAAAAAGTGTACCCTTTCAACAAAAGCAAGCGTATATAGTAGCAGACGGAAAAAAAATTTTAGTCAGAGTCCCTGCACATGATAAGCAAATCATGTCGAAACTCTCGTCCCCTCTTGATTCAATGTAAACTTTCAAGCTCTCCTTCCTTTTGTGTGACCAAAAGAAATGTTGAGAGTGACGTGAATAAATATTTGCCAACTTTTTTTCTCTCTCTTCCCTTTCACTCAAGTCCAGCATGAAGATGTCAGGTACGGGTTTGGAAATTCATAGTGTTGGGTAGTAGTACTAGGAGCAGTCCCAATATGTAGCAGTGAGTCAAATGCAAATACTTCCTACTCAAAACTTTTTCTTCCAAACCATTTTACTTTTATTATTGGTACTACTACAACATACTCCCATAAAAAAATACACGTCCAATCTCCCAAGCTACTTATTACACAAGGTAGTCATTAATAATAATAGGACTAAAGTAGGAGTAAAACTTCCAAGAAAAAAAATATTTTCAATAAAATATCCAAAGTTCCCCATAAAAAAAATTACTACTACCAAAACTTTGCAAATTTTCCCACTGACCTACAACATAGGATTTTTCCTTAGGAAATCTCACTAATTTTCTTTCTGTGGTTATTATTAAAAAAACATTGGATACGAGCAGAAAAAATTATTACATTGCATTATTGGCAAAAAAATATCATAGCACGCTATTGTAGGGATACCTTTCACTATATATTATATATAGTTACATGTACAAGGAAAGATTCATGGATGGAATCCGGACCGGACGGATATAATGTCAAGATTGCATGTTCGTCTGAAGCCCCCGAATGGCTTGGTTCCGTACGAATTTTACACTGGTCATTAAATTCATTATCAAAACTGTGCATTCTATGAGTGAGTCAAGAGAGAGAGAGAGAGAATGATCATTAAAAACGGATATGCAATGGAATTTCAATGGAACTTTCCCTAAACTTATTCATTTCTCTATAACTGTATTTATATGTATATTTTCTATCCCTATAATTTCATTTGTTGTATAGCATATAGGAAAACTAACTTTACAATAATTATTATTGACCTTTTACTATAGTACTGACTACATGCCATGTACTTACATATAGACATACAAATAGGGTGAGAGGAAGGAGGGAAAAGTGGCGGAAACAGTCGCAAGTTCTCACTCATTTCCATCTCTCTCTCTCTCTCTCTCTCTCTCTCTCTCTCCTGTAGCTCGAAAACCTACGTATTACATTTGTCATAATGAATTCAGTAGTTTTTTTACACGCTTAATAAATTTTTACTAAGCTTCATAATCATAATCATAGCCTTGCATGCTAATCCCTCTATCTGCTCTATACACTACTTTCAAATGCAAATTTCAACGTCATTTTGTGCATTTTTACCATCCTTTTGGCATTTATAATGTGCAGGGCTTAGAAAGTCACTCTGTATTTACGTATCTTAAATCAACCTAACTGCGCCCTATTTACAGTAAGAAATGATACGGTTGGAGAGCTAAGGACATAAATGACAAGTCCAGTAGCACATTTACATATAGGCCTACCTACAAATAAATGAAGGTTTTTCTTTATATTTTTCTCATTATTTATGTCGAGTAGTACAAATTTCCTTGCACTCGACTCCAAAGGAAAAATTAAGAGAATACATAATAATTGGACGGACGGAGCACTATTTTCCTAATTTCTTATGCCAATCTAATAAATACCGTCAGTTGAGGGAAATTTATGTGCATTTGTTTTTCTTTCATATATTAATGACAGGTTGGGAGAGTAGAATTTAGAACTTTTTCCAAAAGCGGAGTGCACAGAGACGTGGTTCACATGTGTAGTGTACACGTTCTAGGGAATTTACATATACGCTAATAGGAAAGTCAATGAATGGTGACTACTGTGAGGAGAGGAAACGTAGACAAGTTTCAGCTTGGGTTATTATTTAGGGAAAGTTATATCGCTACCATGCAATCAACAGCTAAAAAAAATATGGCCGCACCTTTCCAACCTTATCAGGCCATCTCATACAAAAGGTACGAGTGGCCCATTCCCATTACGGAAATGTCAGAGGAAAGGTACATTGATTACAATGACAAAAGCCAGCCATGAGGTTGGCTCACGTGAGAGTATGTACATATACAAATATGTATGTAATGCTCCGTATGAGCCCTCCGTACTCTCCACATGCTTAGCTATATATATAGGAGTAATTTTAAATTGTGTGCTATATAGCTGCGAGCATGTGGAAAGTAAAAGGAGAAAGTCTCATTCCCACATCTCACCAGGAGATTTTGACTTGAGTAATAAGCATTTCTTCCGTGGCTGTAATTTCCTCATCTACACTTATTCAAACGGAGTCATTTCTTGAGCATTTTAATTACGAATCACATTTTGAATTCCTCACGTCCACAGCAAAAGAACCACATAAATAAAAACATACACACTAGAGTATAAGAGAGGTTCATGCTCCGCATATTTTTGTCACCAGTAGAACTTGACATTTTTATCCATTTATCATTTGAAGTTTCTCTTTTTTCTTTACCTGAGATTAATTATGGGAAGTAACATTTTCTTCTCCCTCCTGCTCTAAATTAATTGCTCCTAAAGTCCTCAAAACCTACCTTTCTGCTCAGATTTCACCCTTTTTCTCCCTCCACACACTGACAGATATGACTCCTATAGTAGTATTTTAAATACGAATAAAAAACTATACCGTCCTTTTTTAGAGACCCCTCTTAAATCATACACAATATCGTAGTATGTACTATTAATAGAGCCAAGCCATAAATACTTTTTAGTAGGAGAGTCATGCAAGGATAATCTCTCTCCTAAAAAACCAGCTCAGTCAGCTCAACTCCCTAATTTATGACACTGAAATTGCAACTTGACTTCTCCCTATGCTGGAACAAGTGCAAAGAAAACATGCATTTTTACGATTTGTTTTCCTTAATAATTTCAAAGCTCACCAGGTTGCCTCAAATGAGAGTGCGAATCTAGGGTGGATTTTCCCATGCCGCTCAAGCTGTTTGCAGCGTAATCTGCAAGGGAAGAAAAAAACAAATTCATTAGGAACGAAACCCCTAATAATTCACATACAAAAACACATTTTCACAAAGAAACATTCTTAATTACATATTGACTACGATAATTATATTGTACGTACATTTTCAAATATTTTAATTCAAGTGGTTTTTTACAAAAGTATGTAAGTGTGTTACGGAGGAACTAATTCCTTTGTATCCTTCCTTTGTAACCCACAAGTTTTTCATGGATTCCCTTCCTTTCCGTATGTTTCACATTTTCCCCGAACCGCATCCCATCATCACGGGGATTTATCAAGTGGTAGTAACAAAATGAATCCAACTTGTTTAAGGGCCATTACATCCAATTTTATACCTACTTTGAACTTGAAGAGTCCTTTAAGTATTTTTATTATTTCCAACTTGGAACCAGAATGGTGAGTGAGGGAACCCTTTTACCAAAACAATCCCTGACACCGACATGTACCCACTCATTGTTACCCTCACTTCACTGGAATATTAGTGTATTACCTGCCTCCTAAAAATTTATACGTTCGTAATATACATGTGGATGCTGGAACTTAAATGGAAGTAGAGGCTCCCTTGTACAAAGGAGCATTTAGAGCTGAATTTGAAAAACAATGTGAAGTGGTTGGTAAAATGTGAAGGATAAAATGTGTGGCTGTTTGAAAAGAAGTAAGTCTTTTGTTCTAATTGCGGAATGTTAAAAAGAGCCGATATGAGTAGAAGAAGCGAGAGAGAGAGGGAAAGAAATCCAAGTGCTCTCACTTGGTGTCAAAGGCGGCTCAAGGGGGGAGTAAGTTGTGTAATCGAGGCCGGGATTCTATAGTTTTGGCTAAGGGAACTTATAGAGTCTTCTCCTCTCTTCTATCCCTCTCTATCCCGACCTAATTGAGTGAATGACTGATGCTGTGTTCATCCTCGTGGAGAGTGATGGAAGTGTACTTACTTATCCAGACAAAATGTATTTACTTCCATAATACAAACTATTCTTTGGGATTTATTCTCACATCAACTGGCTCGAGCTCTCTGTCTTGCCACAATAAATTTTTTGGGGATGAAAGTGAAACAAAATGTAGACTTTTAGCATGTGAGCATATATAGGAATATGTATGGAGAAAATCTTTTGCTTTTGCTATGAGAGAGAGAGAGAGAGAGAGAGATGGGAGTGTGTTGATGTACATACTACAAAGTCATGGAACATCATCATTAATTGCACACATAATGGGCTTACAAGGGGAAGCTTTAAATGAGGATGCGATGCTGCAATCCATACTATCCATCCTTCCTTTTCCGCGGAAACTCTCCATTGTCTGTCTATTTTATTGTTTCGTCGAGTATACGAGTGTGTAATCAAGCCCATATATAGGACTCAACTAAGACCATTGTCAAGTCTTGCTCAATCATGTGCACTAGAAAAATGGTCGTTGGAGTGCATAAAATATTTTAAATGTACCAACCACTCTTCGCCTCTTCTCCTCATTCACTCCCGATTTGAGTCGAATAAAATCATTGAGACAATGACTGACTCTTTCTCTTCGACTCCAACATTATTACACTATTGGTGGTTCTAAGGGAAGTAACGAGCAGAGTCATTAAATCCGGAGCATTTTATTCATTCATAAATTTATAGTATGTGCTTGTAATTAATCGGACTTTTACAAATCCCCGACAATGATAATTCCTAATAATATGAAAATTGTCCCTTCATTTTCCTCATATATATTGTATGCATTCTCCCTCAAAAAGCATTTTCAACGTCAGACAATTACTGTGTCCTTTGTCAAGAAAGTTAATAGCACGTGTCTTCCAATGATTTTTCTTCATCAATAAAATTAAGAGGTTTTTAACTCGATATTTTTTATCTCTACCAAATTCTGGATTTTTTGTATTGAAGCCTGTAAGATTAGAGGGCCGCGGAAGAAGAGCAACTTTTTACTGAATTTTAGACCTTAGACTTGTGCTAGTAGGGTAGATTTCACTAGTGGACTTAGCCATGGTTAAGTTAACTATAGTTAGTTTAACCTTCCAAACCTGCGGAAATGGTTAAGTTAACCATGTTTACTCCGATTTCACACGAAAATAATGGTTAAACTAGCCAATGGCTAATTTAACCATGGTTAAGTCCACTAGTGAAGTCAAGGTCTTAGATATCATACGTTAATAAAACAATAATAATAAATCAATATATAGTTGAATTTTGAAAAATAATTTCCTCATCCACCGCAGGTTGGCAATGTCAAATATTTTGTTTAAAACATCTTTAATGAGATAAGTGACGCGTTTCGTTGAAATTCTTCGTCATCAGACTTCCGAAATTTAGGACCTAATTTATTATGTAACAAGTCACAAAAATAAAATTAATGTTCAGTGTGTTAGCTTTGGGCGTTGACTCATTTGACTGATTTGTGACCACCAACTAGACAATTAAAACAAAGCTTCTTCTTTAGCGTATCCCATCACCCTGCATTCTTTTACAAAGTAGGGCATGTAAATGAGAGGCGCGAATCACCGGAATTTGTTTTCAACAGAACCATGACGGGTAGAAATCGTCTTTTCATTTGAATGATTTGAATATGACTTCGTTTTGGCAATACCTGACTCAGTGATAGCCTGACAACGCTTACTCTGCTTTAGATTTGTAAAAAGACTGGCTAGCTAAAATCTCGATGCATTTGTTGCTTTGATCAAGAAAAAAATCAAGAACAAAGTAAACGTACAAATTCCTTACAGAAATTAAGCATGAGAGCATCTAAAATGTACCTGTCTTGTTCCACCACTCATGGACTATGGACTGATCAACCTATATTTGCGAATACTGTTCTCCAAAAAAAACTAAGTAATTCAACCCACTAAAAGCTATCTACATTACAGCTTTACTATATCTAAATTTTTATACCCAAAGTTATTACACAGAATGTACCATTAATAAATCTTATAAACCATATTTTATGAACTCTTTTTCTTGTTGTACTTACTCAATGTACTTTTCTTTGTTGATCAACAATCTGAAGACATTACGTACTGTACTGCTGTAAATAATTTTAAAATGATATGTTTTAAGCATTGAATACACAATCATACATTTATGACTACATTATTTGCTTCTTCGAATAAAGGTATATTTGTAAATATATTAAAAATATGTCTCATGGCAATAGTTACTCAAGCGGAATTGATTTTGCTTAAAACCTGACTTTCTTACTGAGAAACATAATTTTTTATTCAAAAATGAGATTTATTTTTTCTAAAACTAAGCAAGAGCTTTATTGTTTACAAGTGGGGCGACCCGCTCGTCGAACGGGAATTGGTTTTCTTTATTCAAGATTTTATGGATTCATGCGTTTCATAGATTTGATTAGTATACACTTGAAAAATGTTGACTTCAATCACGTTGAATCATTACTCAATTACTTCCCTGTGTACATTTTTTATTGGTAAATACAGCGTTGGATCTTCTGGCGAGTTGTCCTTGCTGAGACCACGGTACCACATAAGCATACGCATCCGAAAGAGACTTGGCTCTAGAAAAAGCTACACACAACTGGCCATGCGTAAAAACTGAATCACGTAGATATACTCCAACCTTTTCAAACGTTTGGCCTTGTGATCGATTAATGGTCATGGCGAAAGCGATTCTTAAAGGAAATTGCCGACGTCTGACAGCGAAAGGCAGCCTGGTGTCAGAAGGCTGAAACACAATTACTACTTCCCGAAAACTACCTTCCCTGCCACGGATCAAGTTACGACCTTAGCAATTATAACGTGTTCTAAAAGCCCCGTCACAATCAGCCGAGTACCATTGACCAAGCCATTTTCAGCTGAAAGATTTCGCAACAGCATTATGATCGTACCGATCTTCAGAATTAATCGACGTGGTGGTAATCCGGTGGTGTCAATGAATTTAGGTACTCTGTCGTATACATCACTGCTTCATTCGGCTCATCGGTGTCGACACTGTCAGCACTTAAATATTCGGTAGCTTCTTGTGGTTAGTCTCCCTCACCATATCTAAGACGTAAATTCTCCGTAAGCGGTATGGTCTGAAAATGTTGCCATAAGTGAGATGTTTTGATATATGCCTCGATAATACGGGTTCTGTTTCCACGTCGAACTACAGGCAGTGTTTGACGGAAGTCTCCTACGAGAGCAATAAGGATTCCACCAAACGGTATAATGGAGTTTCTAAGGAGCTTCAACAAACGTTCCACAACCGCTAGCATATGCGCAATGACATTGTTGCTTCACCCTATAATATAAGATTGGCTGCTCTAAGAACATTAGCTTCGGGGGAATAAAACTTCATCATAGATGTGGATGATTCAACTGCGGAAATTTTGAAGCTTCTATGTGCTGTTTTACCATCCTTCAACAATGTCGCTGCAATTCCAGTGGTGAATAATAGCTGGCAATATATCTATATTTTGCCCCATATTTTATTTACGAATAAAATATGGATAGCGGACCTAGGCGCAGTGAACGGCTAAGAAAACGAATATATCGCAAATACAGAGAAACGACGGACATTAAACTACGACGCTTGAAATACCATCGCATGAGAAAATGGAAACAACATGCAAACAGGAATGACATCCAATTGTTTAGATTGAAGCGTAAGTCCCAGCTTTAATCCATCTTCTTAAATGAGAAATAATAATGTTCTGGAAATAAAGTTGAAAATTACCAATGCGTTTTTATAGAAAGGAATCGGGAAGAGAAAATCAAGGAAAATTCGTGGTGTTAACGGAGAAACAAAATATAATTCATACTACCGGAAACACATTGAAAGTCAGGAGTTAAAATCGCGAAGGCTGGAACGAATGGCTGAACGTTTCAAACATATTTATCAGCTTAAAATAAAGCAGGAAATGGACAGAATCAAGAAAACAATAATGCGCAGCCGCTTATTTCGTCAATTGAAACAAAGGTGTAAGGCCAGAAGATCCAACGCTGTGTTTATCAAAAATATTGTACACAGGGAAGTAATGATTCAAAGTGAATGAAGTCAAAATTTTTCAAGCATCAGATACTAATCGAATCTATGTAACGCATGCATCCATAAAACCTTGAATAAAAAAAACCAATTCCCGTTTGACGAACGGGTCGCCCCACTTGTGAAGCCTCAATTAGGTTCAGTATTTAACGAAGATTTCGAGATTTTCTTCTAAGTGATCTATTCAATGTTTAAATATTATCGAATTTCCAGGTAAAGTATGCTTTTTAGTTGCTTTAATCTATTATGTCGAGAAGTGCAATTTTGCTCGAGTTTTTGCAAAACTACTTAAGAATAAGAAGCATTGCTCTGAAATTCTGCCATTCAAATTTAACTGCATCTGATAAAAAGCACGTGTTAACTTAGCCATGTTTGAAAGAGTAGTTTTTAGAAATACGGACCTCAAGTGGAGTGATTTTAGAGATGGGTCATCGTGACATAAAAAGTGTGACTGGCATAGAAAAAACGAGTTACAAGATTATTATTATTATATTTATTATTATTATATGATTACTTTAGTCATTTGGCCACTGTTACTTTAAGCCTGGTGAAGAGCGTTGCTCCAATAAATTATTCAGCTTTTATGTGAAGTATTTACCATTGATTTTAAAAATATCCATACAAATTGGCAGAGGAGCGGGAACCTCAATAAGAGGAATAATCGACTGTTTTTAACTGCTTATGAAAACCAGGGCTTACGAAATGCAGTAAATAACATTTCCAGTGTTTACTTGGTACCACTTGCATCCAGAGGGAAAGTTTTGTAACGACGCTACATAAGGATGCGGGATTAGTGCATCGCATGGGTACAAAAACACGGTGCCCGTACCCGTACTCAAACAAATTTTCGGGTATATTGAAAATTGGTACCTTTACCCGTACCCGAATCCGATGTACCCGGGTACATATTTCCGGTTCCTGTACCCGATAATATTTCAAGGACAGTGTACCCGTACCCAAAATTTACCCAGAATATTGGCAGTACCCATACATACCCGGGTACTGTTAAGCAACAGGTAGAAAATGCTAATAAAAATATTTTCTAATTAATTTTAACAGAGTTACAGATATAGGGTAAACTGAATACAAAAATTGCACGAATTCTATTAAATTACCTTTGGTTGGAAACCAAAATCAAATCGTGTG
>JAQFXU010005404.1:0-11731 GCA_034693705.1 Spatulosminthurus flaviceps | reverse complement strand
TTTCTAAAAGTTTCTTGGACTGCTCCGAGAATATGTTTTGGAATTTTAGGTTGACGTCATAAGTACTTACTTACACATATGATAAGCATGAATGAAATAAGCGTCTTCTTATATTTGCTCGTTATTACCAAATAAATATTTACATGTCAGTAGGAGCCTGCCAAAATCTAGATGCATAAATATTTACAATGCCAATTTCCACACGCGTATACATACACACGCATATAAATATTTGTAATCATCATTTCCAACTCATCAGCCAAATCAGAGACTGCCTCTCCAAAGTGATAGCAAATCTTATCTGGTGGTAGCAACCACCATTCTGGTTTTCCTCATGTTTTCCAACATTACCACCAAGCGAAATCCCTCCCACCTTGAATTTTCATCTTATTCAAATGAACAATCATGGAATAATGGATAGCATCGTGTACATAGTTTATAGAAACAACGACCGGCAAATCAGTGGTCACTCAGAAGATTTTGGAGGCTCTGTGGGATTTGGCCGGTAGAGTATAGAAATCATTCAAAATATCATCCCATCAATCCTTATTCTCCTCGTTCTTTGAAATATGTTCATGCTACATTCTGATACAGCAACAGTTGGAAAAGCCTGAGGGCTAACAAAACAGTCTAACAGAGCATACATTGAGGCTAACATATTATTAATTTCCATAAATCCTCCCATGAAATATCCATAGAGGAATATCAGAGTGGAGGATAGAAAACGTTAGCCAACTCTCTTGGAGAAATAATAATTTGTTGAGGAAATCCATACACATAGTTGGCTGATTCCAATTTAAAAAGGAAAAATTCAAATTCCATTGAATATTCAAGCATATACATGTAGGATTCGGAGCGGAGAAATTCAATTATTCCTTAAAACTCAATTTCGACCTGACCATGAGTAATCGCATTTGATTCAATCATTCAATATGTACAGAGTAATGTGTGTGCTGACGTGAGTTATAACCTCCTTTCATTTTTACTCCTATCCATATAGTTTCCATTCCTCAATAGCCTCAATCTCTATCCCATATGACGTTTCATAGGGATATTCATTGGAATTAAAATTGCTTTCTCTTCTATACCCTCCACATAATTCCCTGGAGTTTAGGGCGAAGCCCGATCAAATAAGATTTCAGCCTTCTAAAATCCCCTGTCCAACTTATATAATATTTTAGTCAATAATCATACCTCCAATGTTTAATGCTACCACTGCTCTGGTTGCTATATATCTACTTTATAGAGAAATTCCCCAAAAAATTACAAACTTCCCCTCATCCCAGCTATTACACATAGTACAGAATGTCATAATTATAACGTGCTCCTTAATTAGTACCTGAGGAAGGAAAATCTATAAAAATATTTTCCAATATAATACAAGTCCGCGCCTCTGTGCTGTTACCATTGAGCCGAAAATACACTTGGGATGTGTACGCACGTGGTGAGATGAAAGAAAGATGACATAACATGAGAGAATCCAAAGGATGTGAGAAAGCCAATTGGCAAAGCTATTTAGCAGATGAGTACAGGACAGAGATATGAGTTTTCCTATGTACTTGAATCTTTGCAGACAAAACAAACAACGAGCTTTCCTCCATCAGCCTCTTCCCACATATTCATTCCTTTGCTTATATACCAATATACAAAGGCCATTGGATTCCTTTATAGCAATTCATGTACAAACTCTAACGCCTTTTTTATCTCCGTTATATTATAGAGCCAAAAGCATAATATGATATTATACATGTTAATAATACTCACAATAGCTTTTACCCGTATTTATTATTGCTCTTTGCAAATTAATTCCCGGAAAGGTTCAATGTTATGAAATACGATTCACCACATGTACTTGTCTCCTAATAACATTGAACTGCTTATGGTTTAAAAAATCAAGCAAAGTCCGACCTTCACACTTAAAAATTATATAACCTCTCACATATTTCTTGTTATATTCTTTATCGCCGCATGCAACTATTATTCCATTAAAATTATTATCATGGGCTTGAAAAATGCAAACATATTTATTCCTTTGTACACATTCAAGCATTCCCATGCTAAACTCCTGTGTACCATTAGGAAATGGAGGAATGTGTGAAGGTTTTTATACTCCTGTAAAATCCTACCTTTCCTCACACTTTTTCACTCTGAGCTCTCATCTCAAATATATCATCTCATATGGTGATAAATTAATTAGAAATTTCCTGGTCTTACAGTAGAGTAATTCCCTATTGGTGATGAATGGCTGGAAAATAAAGTAGGACAGGAATGATATTCTCTGGAGACCGCAAGGAGAGGAGACTTTGACATAGCCAAGAGAGACTTGATAGGAGGAATATAGAGCTTATATGTAATACAATATGTATATACGTGTATAGAGAGAGAGTGTGAAACTCAAAGGTCCTGTCAAGACTTGAGAGAGGGAAGAAAAAGTGAGGATAACATATGAAAGAGCTTAGAAGAGACGACAGAGGGTCTATGAGGGTAATAAGGAATTCGAGGCACAAGTAAAAAAAGGAATGAAAAGTAAAAAAAAAATATAAAATAAACGCACGCATTTTGACAAATGGCCCTTCAGTGTTCAGGTAGTCATTGCTCTCGATGAGTGACATCATTTGGGTTTGACTTGGACAGGCGTAGCAGATCAAGTCCCAATTGTCAGCAAGACTAGAGATGCAGGCTTTTTGCAAGGAGGACGGCGAATGACGAAGCGGCATTTTCTTTTTTCTCTCTTCCTTATATTTTACACTCACTCACTCACTCACACACACACACACACACACACACTCTCTATAAATATACACACTATTTTCGCAAAAAAGAATTTTTTCACCTCAGAGCTGTTCCTTCTTCTTCATTAAATTACTTGTAAAGTTGTAGGGAAAATTAACTTTGTAACGGAGAATAGAGGCTGAGAGAAATAGAAGGAATTCTACAAGTAAAATATCCAAGTCTTTTTCCTTTTCAATTGATTTGTTTGTGCGGGTTCGTTGAATTAATTAAAGCTGAAATGGCTTTGGAGCCGTTTAAAAGCTCGCTCTGTGTATAGTTTTAAAGCTTTTAAAAATTGTTATTGTTCAATTACACAATATGTTTAGTTGTAGATGTACAATGGGAATTATTAACACTGAAATAATTACCCTATTCTTCCAAGTGTTCTCGTTCAACTTGAGAAGTTTAATTGGTTTTCTACCAAATATTTATTTGTGGTTCTTACTGTATTTGGGAAGGAGAGAGATGGTGATGATGACGTAATAAATTATTCTTGAAAAATAGTACTACAACCGTCGTATTTTTTCTAACGGCAATCGCAGTTGTCAACTTGGTCAAGCACTTCCTTAGCCTTCCCTCACAAAAATAATAATTTTGTATTTCTCTCTATAGATACATACAAATGCAGAGACACAACTCGGAGTTATTATTCAAAGTCACATGTTCTGAAAATGGCTTCACTCCAAAAACATATTGCTTCTGTATTCCTATATTTGTGTGTGGTGTAATAATAATAAATATCACAAAAGGAACGGACGGGTAAAGGGAGAGAAACCAAATGACAGAAGCACTTTTTCAGTCTGGCTCCCAAAAATTTTTCCACCTCTACTAAAATTAACTTTTTCAAGTTGAGAAATTGAAATTGAAGAACCAATATCTCATGTCATGGGCTGCTTTTGAATGACAAAATAAATATAATTTGGGAGAAGAAACACAATAGTTGACAATATTGGTAAATTTTTTCACGGATTTTTTTCAACAGGGGAGAACAAAAGTTTGAACTGTGTGAATACCTGGCGTTTATTTGAGAACGCAATTTTTTTCAAGAAAAGGAAATTTCCAAAGGGCACGTTTTTTAAACGGGGAAAAAACCTTTGAAAGCGCTATAAATAATAGTTTTGAAATTGAATTATTTTTGAAAACTTTTATGAAGGGAAAGAGATGAATGTTACTTATTGGTTTTCGAGAGTAAAGGGCTAACTTGAAGTTTTTGGAGGTCAGAAATATTTTTGAGAGATTTCCTTTTCCCGCGAAGAGGAAGAAATTGATCCTTTTTGTTTTTACACAGACGTGAGATTTTCTAAATGAGAGAATTAGAGGAGAGTCAGAGTAAAAGGAACTGTTAGAGGATATAAATACAAATGCATGATGATTTTCACACGCGCTCTCTCTCTCTCTCTTTCTATAGATTCACGAGGTTTGGCAATTTTGTAATAATAGTAAGAGAGTGAAGTAACTGTGATTATAGAAATACATATTGAATCATGGGTTAGTGTTACTATTTGACTTGTGCTTTTAGTAGCTTTTGTATATATTGGGAATGTGAGAGAGAGAGGGAGAGTCGGTTAGTAAGCTATTGCTATTATTAGAATGATTTGCAAGGACTAATATTTTTTTGGCTTTGGGAACATACGCAAGCAGGTTTCCTTTTCGCACCATACCACATCACCTTCTCCAATGTCGAAGAGACGAGAGAGTTTTGTCAACATTTTCTTTCTTCATATCTTATTCTCAGCTTAACATCCTCCTCTTCTTCTCTGTACTCTCTACCGCAATATTACTACTCCGCTTTTATTTTTTCTTCCAACCTAAAATTATCTCAGCAGGTTAAAGACAGTTGAGTCTGTCGTGGACTAATGTCATATAAAAATAGAAAATGCATTTTTTCCATGTTTTTTCCCAAACATTTTTACACTACCAGAGTTAAATATGTTCAAGAAAGCTGACATTTCCGTGGAATTCTGAAAAAACGATAGTTGCTAAAAATTTTTTATAATTATTTTCAAGGATTTTTTCCAGTATAGAAAAAAGTTCCAATGAAAGCGTATAGGAACAAACCTGGGAACTCAAATCTTGACTCTAGTCATGACATACTCATGGTGGTCAATATTGAACACAACACCTGCCAAGTCAAATCATAATTTTAAGCTCATTTTTCAAAATGCTCATAGGTTTGAGGTAAATCTGGATAAGAGAAAAGTGATCATCTTTGGAAGGTTGCAGAATGCCTAATAAATTCAAATGTGGTACTACCACAAGGGTAGGAAATAAAAATAGCAGGCTGGTAGAAATAAGTTTGTACAACGTTTATTCGCAATGGAGATTTCAGGACTTACCTAACCTCATGTTCAGAGAAAACTTGAGCTGAGGCCGTGGAAAGCCTTGTTTTTCAAAATTTCATGCCCGGACATTGAATAAATTGTTTGTAGGTATCACAAGGTGTTCCTCATTAGTACAGAAATTATGTTCCGCGTGGGAAACATAATTTTTTTGTGCCAATTAAGCTAATATAATTAATCGTTAAGCTAGTTACTTTTTACATCCAATTTTAATGGCTTCCAAGGTAATGATTTAATTCAAAGAAATTTGAGCGACGTCATTTTTTATATTTTAAGTTTTAGTTTATATGGTGAACTATTTTTTAGTTAGGTGAAAGAATCAACAAGTTTGACACACTAAACACGAGGAGCAAAGGCTGATGTATTCGGGAAATTAGTTTTGTTCCTGTTTTTTTCCCAGTCTACCAAATTGTTTTTGTTATTGTTTTGTTTTCTCGCCAGTGAATTTAGTTTTGCTAGACGAACATATTGTATTGACAAAACAAAAGGAAATAACAAAATTATTTTGCTACAATATTACATCAATCTAAACATTTCAAAGTGACAAAGAAATTATGAAGAAAATATATGATAGGGATAGTTTTTTAATTAGGAAGGATTTTAGAAGCAAGAAATAATCTTACAAATTGTTTATGACAGAAAACTTGTGTTTATTTTTACTTAACCCTTTTTATTCGAGTAAATCTTCCAAATAAAAAGAATCTAGAGTAACCTGGGGCAAAAATTGCCACAAAATTTGGCAAATGGGGCGAAAACAGCCACGTGGTTGTCCCAATTTTCTTCCCCTGTGGCCATTTTTGCCTCTTGTCAATTTTTGCCCCACGGGCCATTTTTGCCCCAGGTGACTCTACTAGAATTTTACCAAGTGAATTGCAATATGCAATTCATGATGAAATAGTTACTTACAGCTCATTCAATTTCCACCTTAATAGACTACCACAGCTCAAAAAACTTTATATTTACTCTATAATATGCATAGAAGGATTGGCATGAAATTGTATTTTATTATTGAATTTTCATAATTTATTTTAATTTTGAAAGTTTGGAGGGAAGAGGTGGGTGGGGGTTGAGTGAGTTCATATGGTTATACATGCATGAGGGAGCATATGAAAAAGTATTACTGATTTATTGACCCTCTCAGCATAGATATGAGTTGCCATTGAATGACCTCGGAAGGAGTAGTTTTGCCCGAGTTGAAAGTACACCCGAGAGAATTCAACTGTAAATTCGGGTGATTTTCCTCCAACTTACAATCCATGGAACATTGATTTTAATTACGTTGTACTTATACTTACTCCCCGTATAAACTCATTATTTTTAATCGTAATGCCAACATATTTAACTTTATTCCACGGGTATTTTCAACTCGGAGTAAACATTTGAGCTCATCACAACATACAAATACACTTTACATAGCTAAACTCCCCACTCGTCTACCAAACACATATATCACGAATATACAGCGCAGCGTGAAGATAGGAACTGGGAAAGGAGGAAAATTATTCTACTCGATCCTCTTTCTTTAAAAAATCTTACTCTCCCAGACTTTGGATCACATTATAAATTGTCTTCTGAATGAAATATCATGTTTATTCAAATGATAATTTATAATAATTTGAGTGAATTTTTAGTTAGTAGGAGAAACCAGTTTGAACTGGTATCTCTCTTTAAGTTTATGATTCTGGGCTGGATGGATTTGGTGGATTATATTGCATATTTTTCTGTAAAAAATAAATTGAATAATTCTTTGACAGTTGAGACATTTTCATTAAGAGTACGTGGTTTATGTCTGGTTTAATATAGTTCCTACTGTTGTAAAGGTTAGGGTTGAGCTTAACTGGAGAAGTTGCGCTTAGAGTGTTTAACCTCTGCGCTGGGGTTCCACTTTGTGTAGTGTATTTACATTTTAGGAAGAAGGAAAGCCCATGCAGTGATTTAAATGAGAAGAGTCATTTGATAGAGGCAAAGGACTATAAAATGCATGAAGAGATGTAGAGCCCACAGCTTGGGACTTGGGAGAACATTAATGAGACGTAAATTAAAGTTCCAGATCGGTTCGTAAGTCTCGTAGGCAATAAAGCGTAATGAAGTTGATGAGACATCTGACTACCTCTTCCCAATTGAATATTATCATGAAAAATTCAATTTCTATTCCATACATATATACGTAGGGAGCCACACACACAATATATATTCTCTGGTGTAGACAGGATTCTTCCCGACCCACCGCCATAGTGCCGGGTGGTAGCTCATGTGTCAATGCCTTGGATCAAGTCCAAATTATACATCATGTTCCTCGCTCATTTTATAACTGCCAATTTCCACCATGAAAACTTGCGGTCAAATTTCCCTACATGCCTTACCCTTGAAATTACATAGATTTTACATGTCTCCATGCCTTATGTATACGCTCAAGCTCAATTTAACCATTCTCTGCACTCTGCACACGCTCAACCTTCAAAATATCTAGACATGGTGGCCCTATCATTTTGAGACAGGGATTTTGTCCACAGTTTCTTCACAGAGTCCATGACAGTTCTTGATCTCCTTAGATGAGCTTGTCTTACTGGGAGAATCATCTTTGTCCATTGTCTTGGATGGAAATCCCAGTTGCTGTACCGGTAAATAACAAAATAATAAGAAAACTCGTGAGCATTTTCGCAACCAGAATATTTTAAAAACAAGAATAATTTTAATTTTTTGGGAGTTACTTTTCAAGTGAAAAATTGAGGGTCTACTAGTGATTTGAAGTGTAACGTAATTCATGGATAGGATGGAAGATGCTTAGTATGAATGAGCTTTTATCATATTAAAGACTTTTCTCTCGCTCAATGCAATTGATATTTAAAATTGATTTTTTAAAGTTCAAAGCAATTACGTTCACCTTTTCGATTCCTACAATTTTTACCTTTTATGTGTGACTTTATGGAAAATGAGCATGACAAAAGAGGAAGTTTTGATAGAGCAACTCATTTCTTGGAAATTAGTCAAATGTAGCTGCCTAAGGATCGAGGAAGGAATGTCGAGTGCTCTTGCCTTTAGGTTTATGATGATACATATGAAAAAACTTTAAGAAAAATGTTACAGACATTTCCTGAAATTTTGTATCATATTGAAATGGTTAAAATGTATAGATTTCTATGAATACTTAATAAGTTGCTCCGAACTCGGAAATTATGAAGGATTTATCCATTAAATTTTGCGAGGACCACTTGGGAAGTTCAACATTTCACTAGGATAAGTAATGCCGTAATTTCAAAGAGAATACGTGTGTGTTTTTCAAGACTTGTTTAATAGAATATTTTTCAGAAATTGGATTTTTCGTGATCACGTCCCCCTTTTATTTGTACAGGTAAAAATTAAGCATTAAACTAATTTCATAAGCAAGTTTAATAAAAAATCACTTTGGTGCAGGAGTAATTTGTTCTAATTGACAAAACTGCTTATAAACTACATTTGTACGCGCAAGTACATTATAAACAGAGCATAAATCATATTTTTCCTAAAGATATCGCATTTGATTGAACTTTTAGAGCACTACTGATCCCTTCGTTGTCTAGAACTTTTCATATCTCCCTCGTAAACGTTGCTGAAAGTATAAAAAATTGCGGGAAAATTGTACAGACTCTTTCCCCCCACAGTATTTGCTACTTTTAATCAGAACAGCTTGGCCAAGTATTGATGAATCGTTTTAGGGAGAATTTAATGGGTTATCCAAGTATATAGTGAGATCTTCTGAAGATCTTCCACAGGATAAAATATTCCTCCCAGTTACTATTAAAAATCTCCTTAAGTCCTTACCTTACGACAGCAAGGGAGGTTATACAGACCAGAAGCTTTGATAAATTATAAAGTCTCTATGGTCTCTCATCAAGTTTCCTAAGCTTTCGTGGTGATGTGATTGAAATGAAGTAGTAGCAAATCCGTCCAAAAGCTTTCCTAATATAAATTCCCTTCAATGTCACGAGATTTGAGAGATATGAATTTAGACTTGCTCTTCAAAACGTTTTGCACACTTTCTCCTTCACCTTCTCAGATTTCCATAGAATAATATAACCAAATAAAATCACGTATTTTACACACAACTATAAAATATATAAGAGAGATGCGTGTAATATTCTAAATAATGAAATCTTTGTGTTCCCAGAAAATACGGGTAAACATTGGGAGCGAGTTATTCACGTGTTTACCTGTAATTAATATGTATGACGGTAACGTGAGGAATTCGAGAGGCCGAAATAAGGTCCACCCGTTCAAAAAAAATGTGTTGGGTCGTGAAAAGGAAAACAGATTGGGGTATTAGAGCTATAGAAAGTTTAATTTCAGGGAGATTAAGGACAACAAGTGTGAAAAGTATGAATTAGACTGGACATTGTGGGTTTACCAAAAGTAATAAATTAAAGTTGCTGGACGGACCTTTGCACGATCCGGAGTCTCCTCACACGCGCGCTCACTTTCCCCCAAAACCCACATTTATTGGATTAGCCTTTTACATTTGCAATCTTTTAGTCAAAGTTGTGACTTGGGACCCGTTCCTCTGATTAACTCAAGGCACATTTATATAGATGGGTGAAAGCCCGCAAATCCCTTCTGGTCAAGATTACAAAATATATATAAAGAGGCCCGGAGTCCTTTAATAAATTTTTCTCTCCCCCACACTCCCAAAATCCCACTTCTTCACCTCAACATCCTTCAACTACGTCTCTATACTCCAACACCCCCAAATTCTATCAGAAACGCTCCTTTCAATTTTCACAATCCAAGTCATTTAAAATGGATGGTCTCAATTTGTACTCAATATTTAAAAAAAAAACGTTACAAAGCCCAATATTAGAGTGTCTTAAAAAAAGAAAGCCTTAAAAAAAGAGTATGCGGAATATCAAGCATGGATTTGTATTTTCAATATTGTAACGTGATTTTTACCTTGAATTTGACTCCTTCCTAGAGACTAAACTTGTATGTTTTGGAGCTGATCCTTGGTATTTATTTATTAGGGGAAAAAACCCAAGTTTTGCTTCTTTTGGTTAAAGCTTTATGTACATAGCAACCACTAAAACCTCAAAAACCATAAGACACGGTTGTATTATAAGGGACGAGTAATGCATCTGCGGTTTGAAGCAAGTGTCATCTCGTCATCTCACATTTAATTGATTTCCCATTCCTTCCAAACACGTAACCAAGCTTGGAAAGATAAAATGGCCCTTTTCCCCGTCCTATACGTACACTACACACGAGTAAATATGTGGTGGATTCATATGGTAAAAATTAGGAGAAAATCATTCCGTTCGAGCCTTTCTCTCTTTGCTGCATTCTGCATTATAAAAAATACTAGAGTATTTTGACGTACTGCAACAGAAGCTATAGAGCAGAGGCAGGAAAGTGACGGGGTGAAGGAAATATCTGTGGAAAGGGGAAGGAACCTTATCAAGTTTCCATTTTCCCCAACTTTCCCTTGCCATGGAGGAAACCTCAAGAGAGTAGTGAGACCGCAAATTTCCTTCACAAATGGTAAACATTGGAAGAAAAAGCAGGGATAGTTGGCTAAAACTATTTTCCTTTAGAGATATTTTTGTTGGGAGGGAAAAATATAAGAGTGAAGTCGTATTTAATAGGGAAATGGAGGGAAAAAAACCATGTATAGAATTTCATGGGTGATTTCATAGACCTCGTTTTCCTAAAATATTCACACACGTTTTTCTCTATATGAGTTTTACTATTTTGGAATTGTAGTACAAGTGTACTCTCTAGTTTTTATTCCCTCTATGATTTTTATACGGATATGAACAAATAGAGAGAGAGAGAGAGAGAGTCAGAGTGCTGACCAGGGAAATAAATTCAATGTAAGTAAATTTATTCATGCATAATTACATTCATGTGTGAGAAGTCCGGATCATAATTCATTCCTTCCTCTCTCAAAAACATTTCAAAATGTGGTAGATTCTATTAATTAACCAATTACAGTGGAGTTTACACCTTCTCAAACAATATGTTTACTTTTAGGATGAGATTCTCTAATATTTGCACATTTTACATTTACGTAAGATGGGTCTGGGGAAATATTCAAACCTCCACATGCTTTTCATTATTTACCATCTCCGATTACTACCACTCCGGACACCCAATTCCCTTTCCTTTTGTTCTTTTGCAATTTCTTATTTTTGTATTGTACATTATGTACATATATTTTTTTCATTATCAAAAAATAGAACCCTCTCTCTAAGGTAATCAAAACGTTAGCGGAAAATTCCGGGATTTTATTTGTTTTGCTAAATGTTTTTGAAAAAATCAATACTTGAGTGCTAATTTAGAGAAGTAGGTTGTATAGGCGTATTTGTACGTGATATGTTTAAGCATAGAGTGGGAGTCCTTGGGCTGGAACACAGGCGGTATCTGGCGGGTAGTAAAGAAGGATGCCAATGCTTTGTGAGTACCCCCGCGCGAAACAATTTTTGTTGGCCATTTATCTGCGTAATACATTTCAAGAGCCACGTCTATCCTATAACATAATTTGAAGGTGTCTCAACATTTTTAAACACATTCTCTTCCTTCTTTGTGCCGGGCTCAGGCAGCGAGCCAATAAGCGCAAGCTGACAGAAGCCTCCTGATTAGCTTACATCACA
>JAQFXU010005403.1:0-11732 GCA_034693705.1 Spatulosminthurus flaviceps | reverse complement strand
GTGAGTGATGCAGACCGCGAAGTACGAACCTCCTCGTAAAGGCCACGCCAATTCCTAGCGTTTTAATAATATTGATTTTATTTTGTGGATATGGATATATCCCTTGTATTTTAAATGTCAACTTCAAATAATGGACACAGAGGACCGGTTGTAAGGGCGAAAGCCATATCGACCTTATGGAAATCTCTTTATATAATTATGTATATGCATTTCTTTGAAATTTGACACGATAAATTACAGTATGCATTGTCATTTTGTTTTAAACTTGAATTATACAAGCTTAAATTTTCTCATTTTGGGTATCCCCAAAATACCGTTACGTTAATTGTTCTTGATTGGTAACCCCGTAACTTTTAGCAAAAGTATAATGTAAATATTAATTGCTCCATTCCAAGTTTCTGTTCCAAATGCTTTTACTCATATATTAAGAGAAACCAAATAATGTTCCAAAATGTAAAAATGTCTACAAACGTGATAAAATTCCGTAATTACCGATTGTAAATTATGTGCCCTTTATCCATCTAAAATATTATCGCTCTGGCCAGCTTAAATCAATGTTCAACGGGTCCAATGAGGATGAAATTAATATCTGTAACTTCCAGTGAAATGGGAAGACATCTTCGCCCAGGGAGTAACGTATTAAAATGTACTGGTATATGATTAGTAGCGGCAAAAAATCTGAAGAAATAGAGGACATTTTCGGGGAAGGATCCTAAATTGCTTGTTTTGTATTTACACATGTTGCGATGCAATATCTTACTAAAAATCAGGGAGCTTAACTTTGAAAATCTCCCATTCAAAATCAATAATAATTCTCCGGTCAAATTTAGGTTGGATGAATCAAATTTATGCTTTATGAAATGGCATTCACATTTGAATCTTTTCTTACAAATAAGCTTGTTTTATTGCTATAAAACTTTCTACCCATGCACGGCATGTTACAAGCGACAAGCCTTAAAATCCATTTAACCTGGAATGGACTACATATATTACTATTATTTTATGCATCTATTTTTAAATGTCAGCCTTTAAGACTTGTAGAAGTTATAGAAATGTGGAAATATTTTTCAGTCCACTTATAAACTTCAGCAGCAGAAGGTATAATGTACAACTGACTTGACTTCTTTTTCTTGATCTCACTATATTGGCTACGAGCATTTCTAAGTGCGTTTATACAGATAATTCCGTGTTGTTGTGATATGGTGCGAGGACTGGGACATAATATGATATGGCCATTTTTGCTGCTATTAGTTATGGATTCGAATGAGGGTAAGAATTTCATGTGTTACTTTGTAGAAAAATATTTATTTTTCATGAAAATAACACAATTATTTGATATTATTTTGGTACGCCCAGGCAGTTGTCATGGCAGTGTAGGGAGATCACGTCGTTCTCAACCTGTCAGCTTGCGTTCACCAGCACGTACTCAAGTGAGCCACAGGCCTATTCGGTAAGTTCACAGTATTCCCTTTGACGTTTTATTTCCAGCCATATTTTATTTACTATTCATTCTCATACTCTTATACTATACTAATCACCATACTGTTGCCAATCACCTTGTTTTTTGCAATAACCGAAATAATAATAATATTAGCTCTGGGCATTATGATGGGTTGAGACCTCACACCCACTTCGTACCGTTCTCAATCAACACAGGCTACGTCACTCAACCCGTGGTTTTCCAATCAGTGTACAACGGCGCACCTGGTCAAGGGTACGTTCCTAATAACATCATACGGACTCCACCTGTTAATACTGCTCTGGAAGCACCTCCTCCAGTACCTGTCGCGGCCCCTCCTGGGAATTTCAATACTATAAAGTCGTGCTTGATTGCCCAAGATTACCCTGAAGCCTGAAAATAAAACTCATGTGTTTTCCTGTCAATTTCCAGCTACAAGGGCTGGACAAGGTGTAAACCTATGTTTGGCAGGTGTGAATGTTCCATTCGGTACAATCATATTTGAGAACTGTCAATCTCCTTATGTGAGCAAATCTGGTCATCCCAATGTTTGGACCTGCAGTAATGGCAAATGGTCCGGATCTAGTCCTCAGCTAATTTGTGTAGCTCCAGCTGGAGGGATAGGGTTTCGTAGTAACATTGTACAGACTCCACCTGTAACTGCCTTTAGGCCATCACCACCTCCAGTGCTGGGCGCCGCCATTCCTGTGAATTTGAAAGCCGTGAAGTCGTGCTTAATTCCTCAAGTTTACCCGAAAAATAAAACTCGCATATATTCCTGCCATTTCCCTAATACTGGAGCTAGAGTAGATTTATACCAGTGTTTACCAGGTCTGAATGTCCCGGTTGGGACAGTTGTGATTGAGAAATGTAAATATCCTTATGTGAGCCAAACTGGTCACCAAGATTTTTGGACCTGTAATGATGGCAAATGGTTTGGAACTAATCCTCGCCTGTGGTGTATTTCACATTCTTCCAAACTCAAACAGAAATCTCCTTCAGTACCACTCACCGCCCTTAATACGAATTTTGATGCCACGATGCCATGCTTAATTCCTCTGGTTAACCTTAAAAATAAAACCCGCGAATACTCCTGCCATTTCCCCAACACTGGAGGTGGGGAAGATTTAGGCCAGTGTTCACCAGGAGTAAATGTTCCTGTTGGGACAATTGTAATTGAGAAATGTAAATCTCCTTTTGTGAGCCGAACCGGTCATCAAAATGTTCAGACCTGTAGTAATGGCAAATGGTTTGGACCTCGTCCTCAGCTAAAGTGTTTTCCACAACCATCGACACTCAACCATTCTGTGATTAAACCAGCACGCTTTGGAAATCTCCCAGAAGGAAAGTATTGTTGGATTGAATCGGAGGTCCTCAGGGATAAAAGTCATGTTTTTTCTTGTGAATTTCTGGATGGTGCAAATAATGTGGATGTGCGGGAAATGTGTTCAGCGGGTGCTCGTGTGCCTTCAGGAACAAAAATAATTGAGAATTGTAGGCCGCCTTATGACAGTCAAAGTGGCCAAAATGTTAGAATGTGTGACAATGGTGTGTGGTCAGGTGACACCCTTCCACTTCAATGTAAAACCCCACCCTCCACAGGAAATCTACGCATTCCTCTTACGACATCAGAGGGCATCAAATCTACCAACGGAACTTGTCCCTCCTTGACACATAAGTCTTCCTATGTAAACATTGAGTGCACGTACAAAAACTCTGTTGTTGAGACAACCTCTTGCGATCGCCCCGTTCCGATAAATTCCGAGGCAAGATACTCCCGTAACGAATTCTATCGAAACTACCGGTGGGATCTTGAACTCCTTCAGAAAATGCAAGGAAGACGGGACTTGGACCGGAAGTGGTGATCAGTTTGGCTGTGTTCTACAATGTGGATTTTCAACTGGAGTTCCTCGAACTCCTTTAATAACGAGTGGGCGTCCTACGTTAAGGGGCCAGTGGCCTTGGCATGCTGCGTTATTCGTGAACGGTGGGTCCGGAACTGTCTCAAATTGGGATTATATTTGTGGGGGAACGCTCATTAGTGATCGAGCTATTCTGACGGCTGCGCATTGCGTGACGTATAAGGAAACAACGAAAATCAAACCTGAAGAAACTTTCCGCGTAGATTTAGGACGATACCACCGAGAAGAGCAGGATGAGTTTGTACAGGTAATTAATGTGACTGAGACTTTCTGAATAAATTTACCGATTTGACTGAAGTTCTTTCTAATGTGAAACTACATTGGAATTGAACCAATTAGAATTGTGTACATAATCTGAATATTTTTACGTGCAGCCATTTGAAGTCGAAGACATAGTTGTCCATCCGTCGTACAGTCCATGGGGTTACGATTCAGATATTGCTTTGATTATCCTCAAAGGTCGAGTCAAAATAAATCATCATGTCCGACCAATCTGCTTTCCGCATACATCGGAGTCTGCAGTTGAAGGCATACTTGGGTTTGCAGGAATTTATTTTGCCTGCATGGTCAAATGGAGTAATGATGCAACACAGACAAAAAGCTTGTTCGAGGTTTTAACTAGTGGAGGTTATATCCCCCACAGGAAAAATATCTGTAACAATATCTGTTGGTGTTTTTACATGCAGTCATTGTTCATGCATGTTCACACTATGTTCAGAAAACACGGCATGATGAGATGCATAATGTTGGCTCAACTTTGCAACTCTCCTTTGCCTGGACCTTAGCAACTCATTTTGCATCCTGTGCATATTATTCACACGACCATTGCAGCAAGGACATAGACCTCCTTGCAAAAGTATCCTTTTAATTCAAATAGGCTTTAATTTGCACTCTCTCATTTGCGACCTCGCCCACTTGCAGGGAAAAGAAGTGAGTGAAGTCAGCATCTTGTAGCGACTTTCAACAGTCATAGTCCCAGGAGTATAAAAACGAAAGAATGACTTGTCACCCAGCCAGTCATTGCTCACAACTCAAGGCAAAATTTTGTTGCAATTCTCTGTGGTCAAGGTTTATAGCAACATAGTTTTAACAAGTATTGTTTTTTACGTAACCAGTATCGAGGGACTCATATTTAAGCTAACAATCAGTGTGTTAGCCAACGTATAAGTTGTACACTATGGATTCCAGGCCACCTCCAACTCCAACATAAGCACAGTGAAACAATCAGGTAGGTACCTTGTATCTATGTTCACCATATTGTTGAGTTTTTTGGAGTAATATGTCACTGCATCATGCCTTTGCAAATGTAGTTATAGATCACTCTTATTGGTTTTTGTTAATTTTATTTAGCACCAAGACCAAACCAGCCTTCATTGGCACTCGCTCATCGCGAAACTTCCAGCACTTTTATTGACGGTGTTGAGTTTGTAGATCTCGAATGCAGCCCGACTTCACCGTCACTCACGCTTGCAATTAACCGTTCCATGAACAGAATACTCACCACACCATCAACATGGCCATCACCTTCGTTAATTGCACCGGTGCAACAATCGACGTCTGAGGAACACACATTAGTCCAAAAAATTTCTCAAGGACCCTCTTCTACTGCAACTTCAGTGGAAAACGAAGTTATAACATTTCCAGCAGAAGGTGATCCGGTCAACATAAAGCAAGGTTTGTACTTTACCCTGAGATTATTTGTTGAGGGTCTGGGAAGTATGGTATTAGTGTTTTAAGTTTTAAAACGACCATCTATGTGTTTCTGTCCTTCCCTGTTAAGGTCTAGTTTAATCTGATTTCCAGAACTTGTGGAGGACCCGCCAAGCAGATTTTACATGCGTGATTTGTCCATCGCTGATAGTGTGAGTACTGCGATGTCAACGAATGTGGCATCAGCTCCAGTGGTTGATACTGATGAATATGCTACCACTGTTACTGGTACTTGTGCCAACCCAGCTGATGTGGAGCGAAGCATAAAAGGACGTGAAGTCAATGTTGAACACAACACTCCTCAAGCTAAGGCCGATCAAACAATATTCCCAGCAATAGATTTCCATGGGTACTGTCTATGTTGTTATAATTTGGGAGATGCAGAACCCATCTACCCACTACTGAACCTCCCTTCGTTGACGAAGACTTGTGTCATGCCTTCTGCATTGGAGTTCCGAGCAAAATTTTTCCAAGCTCTACATAATTCTGCTTTAGCTGGGAGACAGTACCTACCTATTAAATACGCTAATCCCCTGGAATACACAGGTTGGCTGCGTAATACTTATTCGTTAATTTTCATTTATGTGTGAACTTTGTGTTGGCACTTATTGCCTCCACGTATGCAGCAGGGCTGTATAAATTGTGATAGGTAACTACTATGTATTACACTCATAAATTAATACTATGACACTTTTTCAGTGCTCCCATCCTCCGATGCTCACGCAAGATGTTTTTGCTGTTACTCAATCTCCAAATTCCGGGAACATAGACTACCTTGGCCCCCCAGCAGTGACTGGATGATTGGAGTAATATTACGTGAGCAAAATAAACACCGGGCCGATGAGGTCAACGCAGGGGATAATAAAACTGCCAATGGCCGTGGAGCTGGAAACGACGATATGCCAATAGGTGGGGAAGGTTCTGGAAGACAGGGACGGTGTAAGTAAAAGGAATCTGTTCGAAAACAATTATCGGACAGTGACCTTCTCAGCAAAAAGATAATGAACAAAATACTTGGTGAGCCTTTTAACCAAATTTTACAAACTATTGTTTCAGAGCTTACAGTAACTTACATTACAAAACAAATTTGCATAATCTAACAATATACACGTTGTAATGCTTGGTACAGGAACCTCATCCGACACAGAAAGCAGTGATAGTGACACGGCGCCGACAAATAAACAAGAAAAATGCAAAAAATCTACAAGGTTGGAACTTGAGTTGTCACCGATAAAGAAGCCACAAAAATCCGTACGACCATCATCGGAGTTCCAAACTTCTACTCAGAATCCTAATTTGCAAGGCAAAGTTATTCATAGTGACGCCGAAATTAACGTGGGTGATTCCAGTTCGGATGCAGATGACAGCACAGCTATGACTAGGTCCTGCAAACCTGTGGAAGAACCTCCCAAAAAAAAATTGAAAACTACCGTTTCCCATCCATCCACTCCAGCACATTCAGTAGCAACTGCGGCTGCTGAGGCAAGCACTTAAAACAAAGGTACAAATATGTAAATGTGCATTCATAAAGCTCTATATTTAACACGGACTAATTGGTGCTGATGGTGGGTAAGGACAATACTTACTCGTATAATAATATACCTGCTTCATGTAATCTGCATAGGTCCGCGACCTTCTGCAAAGGATAAGCTAGTAGCAAAGAACATTCATGCGACAAGGCATCGAGCTTCGTTGGCAAGCAGGGAGGTTGCTCCAGTAGGGGGTCCCCGGGAACCAAACTGTACTATATATGGGCGCCACACAATTGTTCAATACTTTTGTGATATTTGTCCATACGTGAGTCAATATCCTGGCAGCTTCGCCCGCCACATGAGTACCATTCACGACTTCCACGAGAAGTTGAAAACGCCAAAACAACGCTCATGCGACACTGTGTTGTGTTCAACGCTGTAAAACCGTCGAAAGTATTCCACTTAGGGCCGATCGGCGTCGACATATGATTGCTACGCACAACATTAAAGCAGGTTTGGACCACATCCCGAGCCACAGAGAGGAAGATCAGATTCGTGAGGACAGCCCAGTACCAACCGGGAACGTTTCACGCAAGTCTTGTAGTGGTCGACCACACTCCCGACGGTAGATGATTGCAAATAAGTGACGTTACACCGTGGGCTTTGATTTTGTATTAATTTAACTTGACAACACAAATAGATGCGTGTGGTAAACAGTGTATTAATTGCTATTTTGTGTTATTCTTAATCGTATTCATAGTTGGAAGTAATGATGTGTTGTTGTATTAATTTTTATTATGAATTACTTATTTGACTTTTCCATTTTTTCATTATTGAATCTAACAATGTTTAGGATAGAACAGTCCTACATAATCAATTTTATTAAGTGAATAATGTATGCCCGACCAATGGTATTAAAGTATTTATGAATTGATTGCGTGACCCCATGCATAATACCGGAGCATTGTTGTTACTATCAAAGACGATTGTTTATTTCAACGACTAAAATATATAAATTTAAAATCTTATCAGCACTGCTAAACATATTAACCTACTGTTATAACATACGCTACTGAGCTCTTACACATTAACGAATCAAAAAAAAACTACTGACAAGTGAAAATAAAAGGTTAGCTTTAAAAACGACGCTACTATCACATGAAGATACTTCTTATAGGGTATCATTAAGTAAATAATCAAATGCACTGCGCCCAGTGTTGTAACCATCTGTCAGATAAATCTCGTCATCCTCAGATTCCACTTCGGAACTATTCCCGTCAGTACGCAGGCCACCATTGCTGCTTTCCGTCTCACGTTGTGAGGACACTAATGCAGCGCATCCTCTTCCTCGTCACTCTCTCCATCACTCGAAGAGAACTCCTCCGGCTCGGCTAACTCAAAATTTTCTTGCTCTAAAAATCGCTTCCATGCTACAACATCTGCGTCATTTTGATTAAAAGCTAATACATTTACATTGTCACGAACCATCATTAATTCGAACAATGTGAACGTTTTTATTAGACATCGACGGGCTGTTAACCATTGGCCCAGTATAGTGAAGACTCGTTCAACTGATGAAGTTGAAGACACGCGAGAGAAAATAGTAGTAGCAGCTTGAAACAAATTTGGATATACATTCCGTTTGCGAACCCAATAGTCACGAAGATGTTTTTTTGTTTGTGTCTGTGGCAAGGAAATCATTATAGTCATGCAAAAATCTTTATACTTCCGATATTACATTAATTCTATTCCGAGCACGCAATGAAGTAACTGACTGCGACCACCCATCGCTCACGTCATTTTCCAATCGCGTTAAATCATGGCCGGGTTCCACCGTGACATCGCACTCGGGGTAGCATTCAATAAATAGTTGCAGGACCTCATCCCCAGAGGGAAGGTCGAATGGGTTGTCTGGTAATCCTGCGGAAGTAATACAACGGGAAATTACTTTCACTGTTAAGTTGTAACTTCGGGGTACATAAATAAGCTAAAACTCTTACTAGTTCTGTAGCTGTCAAAAAAATATGTTTGCCAGCTGGGATGGAGCAATGTTTGGAATAAAAGCTGCTTCTCCTTGAAGACTGGTTTGAATTTTTCAATTAATTTCTTCAATAATGTCCTTTTAAATGTTCCGATTGTACCGGTGGCGGTGACCTCCGAAATTTCTGCCAAAACATATAAAGAGGGTAGGTTGGAACACAGAAAATGTTCGGCAGGATGTGAAAATGTTGCAACACACTGTTACTTACTAGTATATATATGTGTAACAGTTGTTATAACTTGAGAGGCCGCCAAAGTATCTCCTTGTAGGTACAATTTCGACAAGTACAGCACGGTCGTCCATTACAAAAGCATCCGGGGGTGATGGAGAGGAACTATTTAGCCGACTATTTTGTAATCTTATTGTAAGAACCAGTCTAACAGCGATAAACACATCAGGCTGCAAAGAGAAAATAACATTAATAATGAAACGGGTTATCAAAAAATGGTGATTACGTAATAGTTACTTACGTCGACAAACCGTTCTAAGCAATCCCTATAAGAATTCCAGCGCACGTCTACCGGCCGTACTAGTTTCTTGTTACCACTAAGTTCCATATATCGTTCGTGCAGAACATGGGATCGGCGAATGTATTTAATTTGTTGTACCATCCGCTTTAAGTACTGATCAACAGAAGGTACCCACGCCACACTATTCCGAAGTACTCTGTTCAACTTGTGGGTAGCGCATGGAGCTAAAGAATAATTTTGAAGTTGATTTACTGTTTCGAAGATGGTTCCGAAAGCGGCTATTAGGTTGGTCCCTCCATCGCTCACAACACACTGAACCTAACCATAACAAAGGTTAAACTATGCCGGTGTGTGATGAGAACTACGTGAGTCTTACTTTGTGAATAATTCCGTAAGAACGAAGTTCAATGGTCACAATATCGCGGATGTAGTCAGCAGTATGATGCCCGGTCAGTTTAATCAGAGATATAGTACGCCGATTGAGCTGGAAATTGTCATCCAGGTAAGCAATCTGTATACACAGAATGCTTTCCAACCTACGGCAAGTCCAACAATCAACTAGTATTGTAATGTTCTGCAAGTCACAACATTTCCATTTAAGGAATGGGATGATCTGTAAGTATGACCACAGAAAATCGTAGGCATAAACGTCAAAAAATATTGTAACATCACATTATAAGGTCGCCTGAAATTAGGTGAGAACGAACATCCTAATTGTTAGAACCTCATGTGTCCTTACTTTGTTATAAGTAGCCTCTCGTAAAGCTTGCCGAATTTTTTTCCTGTTGAAAGGTACTATCGAAGGTTGGAGTAATTCAAAGGTTTGCTTCAAGTATGTATTATCCACTGTCAGGAAAGATAAGCCCCCAGTAACTACGAACAATAACTGCAGGCCCTCATATCTTTGCTGAACAATATTTGTCCGACTAAAACGGGTTACGTTTGCGACCGTGGTGGATCGTTGCTTCTTGAAAAAAATCGCGTGACGCTACAAAAATAGTCAAATGTTAGCAAGCACTGACAATCGTTTCTTTCCCCGAAGTGTGAAATAGACAAAAATTTATTGCTCCGCAAGTTTTGTTAAGTTTAGAGTATTAACTACAACATCAAGAAGGAGGTTGGTTGCAGGCTTGCAGGCCGTTCAAAGTAATAACACGGAAGCTTCACAATATTCGCGCTATTTTAAGCTTGTCGAAAGGTAATCCTTGACTGATAAACTTATTTTGTGCAAACTGTCTTCGCCAGCAATATACCATGGCGTTACCCGAGCCGCTTGTTTTGGGATTATAAAAATGCAGTAATTGATTCATTTCATTGTAATCAATGGAGATAAGCAGCAAAAAACCTGAATAACCTCAAAGCTACCGTGGTATTATTTTGAACACAAAAACAAGTGAACAATAAAAGTAATCACTCCCGCCTCCACATGTGAAAATGTAGCCTAATTCATTGTTTTTACACACATTGCAAGCTATAGCTAACTATTATGTTGCATTTTGAAGTATAACAGATGACGCTTACGTCACCCAGATGCTTCACTCCAGCCTCCTGCCTATTCCCGTCATGACACATAACCTTATTGCAATGCAAGCAAGTAACTACGAATGGTCTCCTCTTGTCTTTCGTAGGGAAACCTCTGTACGTCACGACTGACGGGTTGTGACCCTCATATCTCAAATGTTCTTCTAAGTGTGCCGGGAGTGAGAAATTCATGCTTTTGGTAGGCGTGAAGTTTTTGTAGCGTTTACTAGACGACCCGCTCACATTGGTACCAATTGCAATGTCGTACTCCGGTTCATAATGACGGCGGCGTGTTCAGTGATAATTGTCAGTAGATGTGTTAAACGAGACGTCGCTATTTTCGTCTCTTGAGTTATTCATGATTACAGATTAAAAATCAAGTGCAAGAGCAATAAGCAACACAAAGCTGGAAAGCTGGTAGAAAAAATTGACACTGACAACGAAATGCAGATCCCCTTTAACTTACAATTGAAACTATTCCACAGCGGATACAAAACTGAAGTAAGTAAAAACGAAGAAATAGAATATCACTGCTACATTGACTTCATGTGTACGAAGTTCAACACCAACCACCAGCATGGATGATAACTTTATGTGTGGTAGCGCATTGCATTGGATAAGTTTTGATGTAAGACTTCATTCAAACTTATTTGAATAAGCAGGACGTAATGAGAGCATTGTACTCGATTTCACGTAAATTTGAACAGAAACAACCTTATTTACAGTGTGTGCTAAGGAGCCCCGGAATAGGATTTCACGTGCATGTTGTGAGAAATGTGACAGCTCGTCCTCCGTGATTATAGTCTAAATAGGACCGTCGACAAGGACAAGTATATTCCAGTGGTACAATACGAGAAAACTTAAGATATTTGTTTTTTATGCAGAGAAGTTGTATCATCATAGTTGTGTGGCATTTTTAAACGCAGGAAAACTGCAGGAAATGTACGCAGGAAATTAGTCTGCATGTTATATTCTACAAACCTAAATTCCTGCATTTTCCTGCACTTTCCAACATACAACCCTTTTTCCCGACGGCATTTTCCAACCGGCAGGAAAATAAATGTACTGCGAACCCAAGTATGGTTGAAGGTCTTCATTTATCCGAGCATTCCATCGGTACAGTAAGTATTGAATGGG
>JAQFXU010005402.1:0-11734 GCA_034693705.1 Spatulosminthurus flaviceps | reverse complement strand
AATTTTTTGAATTTGTTAGCGGATAATTACTCCAAATAGTCATTTTTTGACCCTTGACATATTGTGGTAAAAAAATTATTGTATATATGCAAATTTGTACCCCAACCCAATTGACTGTGAAATCAATGTTGAACCACTGCTTGTTGCTGTCGCTAATGATTGACCATGACATGAGTGTGAGGGTATGCTCACAAAATGCCCACCTTTTATACTAGCATGTGACGTCATTATTCGATGGGTGGGAATTTGAATCTAGTTTTCATGCATTCATCTCTGGTCTGCGTGTCCAAGGAAAATTTTAAGAAACAAACACCTTGGGCTCATTCTATAGTGTCACGTAAACAAATAACCCAACCAGAAATAACTTCGGCCTATCTTACTGGCAAATGCAATGGAAATTATGGACTCATGAATAAAATACCTCATTGATTTTATTGGTGCATCTCTTGAGCAAATAAATTTGAATGGTTTTGATATCATCTGTCCCGATGACCAAGGTTATTGAAAATCATAAGCACTTGGTGGATTAACTTAGAAATAAATTAGTAGAATATAGTCAAATATTTACTAATGAAGGATTCCAAGATATGTGCCTTTGCACTGCGAAATATGTGGATTCCATTTTCATCTACCTTCAAAAACAGTTGAAGGAATCACTAGACATTCAAAAGTCTCTGCATCAACTGAACACGAGGATGAAATGATCTTTGCACAGCTTCCTCTCCTTTAAGTGTTTGATTTTTATATTTCCCAAATGAGGTGCTTTTTGAACTCCCAATGTACGGTGTTCCTTCAATTTTCATCCATTTTAAAAATAAGACAAGGATTTACGAACTTCATCCACCAATTCCCTTTGCACGTTTTCATGTTTACAGAGCTAGAAATGAGTCCTATACTACAGCCATTTCAAGGGAGAGAACTTACATTTAAACAAAGGAACCCTGGAAATGCCTTAACTATTAAAATACGTACATATGAAAAGGGAAAACCCTACAATTTACTTATGAGAAGGCAAGGGCACATGTATTTTTAGAACAATAACAAGAAATGGTACCTTTCATTGTTGTGCCCATTCGGATGGTTTTGTTTTCCCTACGAGCAGATACATATTAGAATTGAAAGGTGCGACTTGAATTCGTAAAAGAAAACTAAGACAACTGAAAAAATGTACAGTTGCCCCGCATAAAACCCTGGAGAAACGAAGATTCCTCTCAGACAGTTAAGGAAATCACTCGTGGAAGTTCGTCTGTTACAAAGAAAAATCTATTCATGTGTCCTTTTATCTTAAATACTTGAATTTCTGCTTACATTTGTGCTTCCGAAAAAGATACCAATAATTGACGAAAAGTTTTTGCCCAAATGGAACCAAAAAGAAAAAGGGTAAAAATAACTGACAAAAGAACTTCAACATGTGATACAGAAGTCGCCAGTTATAACCATTTGGTAAGATATTTTCACTCCATTACACTGCACACTACTGCCCAAGCTATTTAAAACGGAATTTCGTATTTGGTCGAACAAATCGTATCTGAGGAAGTTTGAAGTTTTAATTTTTTAATAATAATTCATACCTAAATTCATGTTTTCACGAAAATGATTTGACCCCTGCAGTCGCAATATAGGGCATAATTTATTTGGTATAGACCAAGAATCTTGCCAATTTTGAACTCGCGTTGTTATAAGGTCCCAAGTACTAACATCTCGTAGCAATGTTAATAGTCTAGCATTGTCTGCTGTACTGAGAGGGTAAAATAGACAAGTAAACAAGATGAAATGAAATAAAATACAGTCAACATGATTAAATAAATCCCGTTTAGAATCCCATTCCTACCATTAGTCGTTTGCTCCGAGTAGGTCAACCTGAATAAAAATTTGGCTGAAATGTAATTCCTATTTTCCAGGTTTTTGACCTTGTCATCCAGTCCTTGAAGTGCCCCAAACTTATAAGAAAATGTAGAAGTATTTGCAAATCTTGGAACGAGACCGCATGTGAAGTTTTCCGTCAAAATTATATCGTGACCATTGATGAACGTAAAGTGAATAAAGTTGATTCATTCAATGAATTGCAACGGCTAAGGAAGGAATCCGCTGATTTGCAGAGTTTGCCGAGTTCCTTCAGGAACATCAAAGTGAAAGCACATTCATTCACAGATCCACATTTCCTCAATTTCATTCGCTCGTGGGCCCCGGAACTGGCAGTGACTCGAATTTCCTTGCATGAACGTGACGGCGAAGAAGAATCTGAAAAGAATTTCACGGCCCTACAAGATTTATTAGTTTCCTGCGGAGAAACCCTGGAACATTTAAATTTTGATTGGAGTTCTTTTAATCCCAAACCAAAGGAGTTCAATCTTGAGAAAATTAAACTAAGCAAATTGAAACACTTCAATATAAATCTTGACGAGAGTTCAACGGAATTGTTTAAAGTGATTTTACGTCAATCTGAACTGACCTGTTTGAAACTCATCTTTACAAATTCCACCCCTTTGGATCTTGGTCCCCTGGATTTTGAGAGTAATTCCTCCCATGAAGTACAAGCTTCAACTCATTATGGCATTGATCTGGATAATTATTCCCTCCGGAATTCCACCCTATTGTCTCTTCAAAATTTGAAGTTTCTCATTGTCAGTGCCATGCTTGATACAGATTCAGCAGTTGTGGCTGCAATTCTTTCGAAATGCTCAAAATCTCTCGAAACTTTGTGCGTTTCCGGAGTAAAAGTTCCAACTCACACGCTTCCAGAGTTTCCCAATTTGAAGACTATGAGTGTTGACCAGACGAGTCTTGTAATGCTTGATCCAGTCAAATTTCCAGCTCTGGAGGACCTTACTCTGCAAGCAAATCCTGACTTCGAACTACGTTTCTTCCATAACGGGGTTCAAAAACTCACCTACGTTGCTCTTGATGTCTTAGAAGCGGGTGTAGATGAAGAAGAAGGGAACGCATCTTTGAAGCCTGAATTTCCCCAATCCGTGAAGAATCTGGCTCGCCTTTTCCCAAATGTTCAACATTTTGTTATCAATTTCGTCCCACCACAATTGGCTTTCAAATTGCGGGGTCGTCAGTTCGCTGAATTAGTAGAAATGATTCACAAATCCTTCCGTCAGCTTAAGACGTTGGAAGTTGACGGCCTACCGTTCCTCCTTCTTCAAAGGATACGGCAGGTACGCGTGGATGTTCGGGAGATATGTCGAAAGTCGAATAGTATTCTCTGTTCACACCTTTAAATAATAAAGTTCGGAATAAATGTACAACAAAGGAGTAAGTGAGACATTAAGTGTATGTTTTCAAGGTTTATGAACCTTGAGAGGTTGTTGAAACCTTTTGTTTTTGCTTCAATGCACGGTAATATATGTAAGTTTTTTATTATGTAATTTCCTGAAATGAAAGAAGTTAAAAATGATTCAAAATGATGGAGAGAATTTTATTATATACTTAATTTAATTATTTAAATGTCTCCGACAAAAACGTTTTATTTTATTGGCTTATACAACCAATGCAACTTATTCTATCCATCAAAATCAACCTTACAAAAGCAAATAAATTATCATGCTTTCAACGCTGTACTTAACTATCAGCGGAGACAATTATTTCCCTTGGATTCTTTTAATAATAATAATGCTAGATTCCTTTGCTAGGACTTGTAGAAAAAAGTGTATTTACGCATCGATTTGAGCATTATAGAATAATTGAGAGCTTCATTATTTCTTGATGGCAGAAGCGGTGGTATGTATGTAAATACACTTACAACAATTAATTACCTAATAAACAATGAAATTATATGAACAATATTTTCTTGTCAATTATTCCCAACGATTTTCATAAAATATCCTGGAATCGAAGTACAATTGTATAATTGACACACAATGGGCTGCCTATTATTTATTGCCATATAATTATGTATCAAAGTTTTGCAAAAGTTAGTTAGCATTGAGTCGGGTTGGATGTTGGATATTATACGATTGTATACGTTTTTTTTTGTTCCATAAAGCGTCCAGCCAGACTCACACCACGCTCACTTTGTTTTACGCGATCCTTATCGGAACGTTCTACAATAGCAACTTCATGGCTTTTATAATGTACTCACCAGTTCCATACGAACCAGCAGTTCCGGAGACTCCGGAGGAACTGGCAAATATGAAATAGTACAGCATCAATTGTGTACGTTTCTGTATTTCATACTCTTTGTGAAAGCATGAGAACCTTCTTAGAAATTCTATGTAATACTTCACAGTATGTTAAGATGCGAGGAAGGATACAATACGTGAAAATGGGTTACACGAATAAACAGATGATGGAAACTTGTATTGGACCTGAAGCCTGAATTACGTGATCAACTATATTATTGGGATCTTGCAAGTTATAGCGGAGAATTTAACGCTTCAATCCAAATTTTGAGTCGGTCAAGATATCCAAGGAACCCATTACCCAGGAATTAGTGGACATTATGGAAAATGGTTTAACCAAGCCTTGGACTTTATGCGAAAAGATGTAGTGGCGTGGTTGAGGGAAGTTAAAAAATTCGGGTATAAGTAATATTTGGGCTATGACGTTGTGAGGAAGACGGAGGGACGATGTGAAGCCATTTACATTGGAACATTTTGGCGTGAGCTTTGCCATCCTTATTGCCATCCTGGATTCCTGCTTGGTGGACTATTTCATTGTTGGGAAATTCTAACATACAAGATGGGAGACATTAATATTGCATTTTTGATAACGCCAACTGGCCAAATACTCCGGAGTTGTCTTCGAGACTTTTCCCAGGGTTTGGGGGTAGTATGTAAATATCCCAGGTTTTGGTGGAAATGGGTAAATGGTTTCGTAGGTCGTGGATAACCGTATAAGGTAATTAAATAAAATAAACAGATGTTAGAATTTTTCAGGATAATAACGCTGCCATCCTTACTTTTGGATTCCTACTTGGTGGACTATTTCTTTTTTATGAAATTCAAACGTATAAGATGCAAGACATTAATTCTGGATTTTTGACGAGTATATATAAATTTAAAACCTCCGCCGTTTTAGTTCTTCGAGACTTTTTCCATGTTTTGCAGGTATTAAGGTATTGTATCCCAGGTGTTGGGATCAATGAGCAAATGATCTTATAGCTGTCACGGGACGTCCTAAAGGTAATAAAATATAGAACACTCCACGTAGGGATTTACACTTAAAATGGAGCGTATATATATATCTATATATATTTTGGATTATATGGTTCAGTCACTGTAACCCTCAGGCTCATCTATAATATCATTTGTTAATAATGGTTTGATCCACTCTGTCCTTCGCTCAATCTGTGGAAGTCGGATAAAATTTCAAAGATGTTAACTTTATGAGTATAATGTAACATTATACTCATTACATTATTATTGTTTTTATTGGCATAGTGCAGATAATCCACGTCCATCATAACATTCTACCTGACAAGCTCATCTCATAAATATTTGCTTTGCCGCCGACACTCACTCATCTAGGGGTAGCTGCAGTATGCTGCACCGCCTGCACTGAACTGATGCATTTCTTTACCATTACGAAGCAACCAAGGCTACTTTCAGGACGTTTCGAAATTACATCAAAGGGATCAAAAATAGTTTCCAAGACAATTGCTTAATTCGATGCATCATTCTCAGAAATTATTTACTTGGAGGGATCGGAAATGTTTCCCAAGTTTTGAATTATTTTCTTTTAGCAAAATGGATTTCAAACATTTCAAGTGCTTGGAAAGATTAGAGAAATAAATTCTTTTGGTAGTATGAGTTAAATTCCCTGAACAATACAGTTCGTTGCTCACAGTGATGTTGCTCACGAAGCAGGTGTGATAATCTCGTACTCATCCCAACCAATAGACATTCGGCCCAAAGGCAGAATACATTAAAATTGTTTTCATTCAGTTATTTCTTGCATACTTATTGTGAGTTTAAGGCAAGTCCATTGCTTCACCAGAATATACCTATCTTATCTTTTGAATCATCATGAATTTTTGCCAACTCCGTTCTGCTTATTTTTAAAGCCAATATTTACGAATGAATAACTAAGTAAATGCATTCTGCTCACATTGCTGTAGGTTTGCCTAATGTAAATATAATTGTTTATTCAGTTTAAATCATCTTTTCCATCCCATGCAATGCAATGGTATGTATGCATATACATACCTACATTTAAAAGCTACATATCATATACATACTACTTTAAAAAATTTTAATTTTGAAAATTATTATGGACAAAAGCCATCTGTACTGGAAATATTGGAATGAAACTTTAAATAGGTCCCATATCCATGTCACATCCTTGGAAAATAATTTGTAAAGTTCCTAAGAACTTCATATTTCATATAATAACAATATTACTACACACGCAATAGCAACCGATTTATCTTCTTAGATCTGCGACAGTTGGAAAAATAACCTCTGTCACGGCAAAAATTACGAGATCGTCTTGATGTAAAACTTTGAAAGAAAATTAAATACATGTTCCAATTTCCGATGCGATGTAAAAAAAACAGTAATAATTCCGTAATCGTAGACATAAAAATTAGAATTTAGCTTGCGTGTCTGCTTATATACTTGAACTTGAACTGTAAAATAATTAAATCATGTTTCTTACAAAATAATCAGGCCAATTTCCCATTGCATGGAATATTGAACAGAATTGAGAAACCCCTGATAAATAATTACGATTAGAGTTATTGGAACATGGTCCCCCTACAAGCTCAAAACTCACATCTTTAAAACCAATGAACGAGGGTGGTTCTACATTTCATTTCTCTACACTTGAAAAAATATTTACTGCCAAAGTCTCATCATGTTCGCTACTTTTCTTCTACAACTACAAATAATCCTGGTGTTAAGCACTACTCCAGTGATAGCAACTAAACCAAACGTAATTTACCATTACGAATGGATAAATTCTTTTTCATTTTGTAATCGAATTGAAATCGTCTACCGCAAAGTATCCCAGCTGGATTTCCTCAACACTGCGCACCCCCTGTTCCACCATCCTATCGTGCTCACATTTTCTAACGATGTTGAAACCGAGACAAAGCGATGTGCATTGGTTCAATTCACATCTCAATGCCATGCTACCTTGTTTCTGAGCCAAACAGAAAATTCCGTTGTTACGAATGCAGATAACCCTCATTGGAATCCACTGTTGGCTCAAATTCCAGCCACTCAATATTATTTCATTGAAATGGAAAGGTTTAAACTTGAACCAACTATCGCACGCATCTCGAAAATCAAAATATTCCACGAGGCTCGGACGGAACTAACCAACATTTACTTCATCATTATTAATAGACCCACTGTAAAGGACTCCATTGAATTTCTCAATATCCTCACAGTATGCTTTGGTTGCTTGAAAAGATTGAGGATAAATATGTTTGCAAACCCAAATGATTTATGGGTAAAATCCAGGCGGGAATTCAGAATTGAAGAATTTCATATGGAACGTCACGAGATGTTAAAAAAGGTCCCACATTTAGTCCTTCTACCCGTAGGGGACATCATTATTAATCTTATTCCCAATCAAGTGCGTGAAATTCCAAAGACACTTGAAATATTCATGGAAATCATTTCAAGGAAATTTTCCAATTCCAGTTTGTACTTGACATTTCCGAAAATGACGGAGGCGAAGATAGTAAAGTATAGAGAAAGAATACTCATGAAGTTTCCCATAATGGTTTATGAAAGCAGGGCTATTCCCGGGGGATCCTTTGTATCCACTCAAGCGCAATACTTCAATTTTATTACATGCGTCCCTTTGGCAGAAACCACGGCAATTGGAGTCTACCTCAACCCCTTTGATCTTAAGTTATGGGCAGGCACTCTCATAACTTGTTTCGTCCTATCCATCATACTTTCCATCTTTACGACAGACTCATCGTCCGCCCTTAAGATCTACAATATCTATGAAAATCTTATGGTGGTTGGCTCACTCATGGTAGAAAACTGTCAAATACCCAATCGTTTGATGGATCGGCCAATTAAAAGGATGCTGATTGCCATGACTTTATTCTTCTTCCTCATTCTTGAGAATACTTACAAAGGGAAAATAACTTCTTCAGTCACAAGCCCCAGACCAACGGAAAAATTTAACAGTTTCCAAGATCTTCATGGCTTTCAACTGTATTCTTGGATCTCCAAACCATTTCAAAAATACACAGGAGACGTGAAGTCTTGGAAGAGAATGGTAAATCATAAGAGCTTCGTAAAAATCGTCAATTTCGATCCCAGGCAATCCCGAGCTCCGTCCATGGTTACGGAATTTGGGCTAAAAGTATATACAACGTTGAAAAATCTACGCGAGTATACAAAGGCGGAATATGATCCCCCCTATGAGTACAAAGATACAGAAAAGTTGAATAAGCTTCTGCGCATGATCACAGTGCCCGAAGGGTTCCCTAGCATCACTATAGAGGAAGAGGTATCCAAATGTAATAGATCCGCCTTTGTGGCTCATCAGGATATGCTAGGAAACTTCATACCACAATTTAGAGAAGGAATCAAGGGGAAGGGAAATTTTCAACTGGGGTCGGAAAAGTATTTGAAAGAGGACCAAGGCTTTGCTTTTAGAAATGAGAAGGCTAGTGGGAGGTACTTGAGTAGATTTGTGAGGTACTTGTCCGCCGAGTCGGGTTTGTACATTTGGCTCAAGCGCAGGCTCCCATTGGTCAAAAGGAGTAGTCTTGCTTATACATGGCTGAATGCAGGTCAGGACAAAATCATTTCTGTGTCACTAAGTTCAAATTTACTTGTTGGCTTATTTTATATTTCTCTGTGGTCCATCACTACTTGCATTATTGTGTTTATTGTGGAGATTTTTACTAAGAAATGTCTAGGAGTAGTTGATTGCAGCAAAGTAGCTGGAAAGTATAAAGTGCGAAACCCTGGGCCACTATTATTCACTAGGTCTCAACCAAAAACAATTGTTCAGCCTCCACCTGATTGGAAGACGATGGATAATCTGGAGGAACTTGATGCTTAACATACTTGCATAAATAAATCACAGCGTCGCCATAAATAATGTATAACTGGAAGGTTTTCATTGTGTTTCGTAAGGGTTTTCTCCTGGATGCTTTCGTATACACGCTGTCATTCCGTGGGATGAGATGAAGCTTTAACCACAAAATTTGCATTTGTAGGGTTTTTCCCCTGTATGGACCCGGATTTGATGATCCAAAGCAATTTTCTGCTTAACTATTTTGAAACACATGGTTCATGGAAGGAGTGACGAGATCTTTAATTAATGAACTACTTTCAAATGTTCATGTAAGTAGAAAGTTGAGTTGTAAACCACGAATTTCACATTTAAAGGGTTCATCGCGCGGTGTGGTTCCTTAAATGAGATTTGAGTTGCTCTTTGTGCCGATATTTTTTGGGGCAAAAGTCACAGCTAAAGAATTGTTCTGTTTCATGGACCTTCCTTTGATGAACTATAGTGTCTGCTTTGATATAAATTTCGTATGACTATCACTGCATTTAAAGGGTCTTTCCCCTGCGTACACCCTAGACTGGACCTTCAGTTGGATTGGATGGGGTATCCGAATCTGCATGCACAAATGGTACATTTGTTTGGAAAAAAGGTACGATTAAAAACGTGTCACCTTAGTGAGGATGCTAAATTTTTACCGCAAAAACTGCATTTAACAGGCTTGTCTCCCGTATGCATAGCTCTGTGGGTTTTTAAATTAGCCCCGAGTCCAAAAAGTTTGCCACTCGTAGGACATTTAATGGGTTTTCCTCTGATGTGTGTTCGGATATGCCGATTGTAATTTCGCTTTGCTGAGAACGTTTTGCTGCAGTTACTGCATTTTTAATCCTCCACCACTGCCTGTATTTTTATCTTTTAAGGGAGGAAGGTTAGGGTGGGATGCGTTTAACAAAATTCCCCAGGTTAGTACCCATGTGCACTACTAAATTTACATCGGCTTAGCTTTGAAAATTTGACTAACATTTTGAAAAATTTGACTAAAATTTTGAAAAATTTGACTAAAATTTTGACAAATCAGTCTAGAATTTTGACAAATTTTTCTAAAATTTGGACAAATCAGACTAGAATTTTGACTAAAATTGGGACGAATTAGAATAGCAATTTGAGCAATTTGTACAAAATTTGTACTGCAGCTTTGAAAAACTCTATTGACTTTTTGAGAAATTTCTAGAAATTACACAAATCGAAGTTTCGTTGAACATGAAATGATTCTTTATTGACCAAATGATAAGTAAATATAGTATTGCTGATAATCGTTTCGCCCTCGACACTCAATTTTAAGACTCGATTGTAAAATCAATGTAAAGGTTTAAGCAATAAAAATGCCCAGTTTGAAAGCATTTCTGCTTGCTAAAAAAATACTTTTTATTTCTCATGAAGTTTCTTAAATATAATAAAGTGAAAAACCTTCATTAGATGTAAATACATAGTCGGACATAAAAACCCTTTTTCAGATAACAAACTCGTTTTAACCGGTATTCCACTTGCAAACCTGCTATCCGAAAGGCAAAAATTCTACTCTAATCTAAAACTACAAAAAATTTATCACCCAACCCGTCTTCCGTTCCGTTTCGGAATGATGCCCATTTCTGATGGATCATTCCGGAATCAAGCGTCAAAAATTAAAAAAATGACGTACGGAAATAAAATATTTTTCAGCTTTTTTCGTCCAAGGACGTCAAAAATGAATCGGGAATGTATAAGTAAACTTTTTTTATACATGTCAGTCGTTTGACACAGATCGGTTTGTTCCCGAGACACATTTTATAGTTACTTACCCGTACACGATATATTTGGGTACTTCTATACGAAATACGAGAGATTGTGATGATAAGGTGACATCTATGTAGCTTCTCTCGAAGGAACTCGAACGTATACGAAATTCGTGTTGAATGAAAGCGGCTTTCTCACTACACGTGCAATTATTAGGAGCATTAATAAAGTTTTCCTGCATCCAATTAATAGTTGTAAGGAATAATTAAACTAGATGGGGACACAGTTATAAAATAATTTTGCTTGGTGGAAGTTGAAAAGTGTGCGGATTATTGCAAGTTTAAAAATCCCGGTTGAACCCGATTAATCGGGTGCATTCAATGAGCGAAGCGATGAGTTTTAATGGAAATATACGCTGTTGTTACTGCAGATTTAAAGTAATAAAACGTCGACACGGGATATTGTTTTGCTTATACATACTGAAAGAACTTACTACGTCTACTCGAGAGCATTCAAGTATTTCGTGGACAAAAGAGCGTCAATGTAGAGCTCTACATAAGTATCAATACGGAAGCAATACTAGCAAATGATTTTATGCGATGGTGAATGCATTAATCGATAACTGTTTCACTAACACTAAGATTCGTGTCGGTTTTTTCCAACCTCCCTATACTTCTCAGACATATCGAAATTGGCAAAAACCTTTGGCTCTGTCTTTTTCAAAATTAAGAATTTTCACAAAATAAAAACCTGGATTGCGTTACTTCACGGACTTATAGGAATACGTGTGTAAAAATATCCGTTCTGTTGTTTTTCAAAATTTCGAAAAATTTTCAAAAATTTTCAAAATTTTGGATTTTCAAAAAACAAAAACCTTTCGGCACATCCACATGGAAAACCAAAAATTTTGGTGTAGGTTTCATTGCTCTACCTCTATTAACAAAAAAGTTTTTCGTTGCACAAAAATTCCTGATACTATTCTGGGAAACAGCCGGAGGGGTATCCTTAAAGACGTGGATACTCATGTGTAGCA
>JAQFXU010005401.1:0-11734 GCA_034693705.1 Spatulosminthurus flaviceps | reverse complement strand
ATTGATTCTAGAAAACTTGTCTTGAAATGACAAGGAATGGTCAGTTGGTTTAAAAAAAGTAAACTTTCAAACATTATTGGATATTGTAAGCGTGGCTGGTATATTTACTTGAAACACCCTTGAGAATAAACAGTAGCTGTAATTATTAGGGGAGAGGGAAGTTGTGAAAGTTACGAGAATGTTCTTATTTTTTTGTAATGAATACATATCGTTAATATACCGGGGTATTCCAGGAATTAATGACAAGAAAGTTGCATAGAAGTTGATGATTGTTACTTAATATTTCCTTGCTATGGAAGAGCATGGGTTGCAACGTGAATTGAAGAGAAATGTTGGTAAATAGTGAGGAGAGCAACGTGAGGATGAACTCACGGTGATAATTTCACATCTTCGCATTAGATTGTCAACCTCTTGAGTTCGGACATTTTTTATTAAGCAAAATGCTTGAGAGTTGGCAAGCCTTTGGTGTTCTTGTATTCATATAGTTTATCCTTGAGGAAATGACCTTACGAAGTTGACTTTTTTAACCTTTTCCTCCGAATACTCATATTTTGTTTGCAATATGTCGTATAGAAGATTATGACCATAAGTACATATTACTTGTATTCCTACATACCTCTTTGGACGGGCTGGAATTTTGGTTACTTCGGTCAAAATTTGAGTGTTATGAAAGAAAATTTTAACATTAGCCATATTTTTGGTGAAACTGGTCAACCATTGGTAAAATTGGCCATATTTTGGTTAAATCGGCCACATTTTGGCAAAATTGACAGGAGTTTTGGTAGAATTGGTCAGGTTTTTGGTAAAGTTGGTCATATTTTTTTGTAGTTTGTAAAACTTGAGTAATACCAAAACTAAAAATGTGGCCCAGATGGGAAAAAAACATTTCCGTTATATTTGGTTAAAATTTGAGCCTCATCAGAAAAAATTAATACGGTCTAAAATTTTGCTTACATCCACTCAAATTTGAGTCCACTCAACAAAAATTTGGCATATATAATGTTCGCCAAAATTCTAGCCACCTCAACAAAACTTTTGGTAAATTTGGGTTGCACCCGGCAAAATTTGTTTGAAAAAGCTAAAATTTGGCCAAACTTTTGGCTTTAGTTACATCTCTACACCCACGAATTTTCTACTACAGCATTCTTGAGTGTGAGCATAGTTAAAAACCGGCGTAGAAAAATTATTACAATGCATGTCCTAATGCCTAATAGTAAAACTTCTTTTAAGAATTATCACCGGTAATCTGCTCTTTAGCCCCATTTTATTTCTAGCGCATATTTTTCTCAAAGAATCAAGTATGATAATTCCATATGTTTATTTACAATAGCATCAATTTCATTGAATCCTAATATGACAGCCTAATACGATTAAGCATATTCAGTTATCAAGAAAATTGACTACGAGGGGTTTCTTCACTCAAAGCTCTCAGTAGGGCTTAAATACTACATTAAGGCTTCTATTATGTAAACATTGAATGAGAACGTAGTAGTTAGAATTTCAATGTCATAATATTAGCTTTCCCTCCACTTAATTTACATGGCAATCCAAAATAGGAGCACGGAATAGAATACTTTGTTTACTATAAAGGCTATTGCGCTGGAATCATACATTGCCCAAAAAATGTTGTTAAACAAGCCGCAATTTCTCTTTGAAAGTGTGAGGGCAAATCTCATCATTTCTATTGACTCATTGCATTATTGGAACTTTATTGATCCTCTCTTTTATTAACAGTTTATATACTTACACCCAAGAAAAAATTGACACAGTCACCACATGCCTTCCCGCATGATTCAAAACTTTCCATCTTACTGTCCATAAAATCCAAGGAGTAGGGTATTAACTCAGAAATGCGTGTCAAGCATTTTTTTAGATATTGGTTTGAATTATCAACTTATACGAGCAAAGTTTAATTTGATAAATTTAATTTAAGAATAATAATTTCACCTGTCAACCAATTTCATACACCTGCTATTTTAACAATTACACCTGTTATTGTGTTGGTCACAGCTGCATGCAATTGTGAGTAATAAAATCCACGAAGAATATGCCAAACCAAAACAGTGTATTTTAAAAATGCGACCTTTTCTGGACTTCAATGCCCTATTTATTGGCTGTTGACTCAAATGACTAGAAACAAGTTCGTTTTGGAACGTTTCAGGAACGTTTTGGAAATTTCGGACTAGCAATCGGGGAAATTATCAGGGGAAACTCATATCCATTTTTCGGGTGGTTCCTAATGTGATAGAAAGCCATTTTGCCCGGTATTTCACTTGTTTGGTTGAAATGACCCTACGATCGTATTTGGAAAGTTGTAGGTAATTATTCTACAAGTTTAATATCATCACATTTTAACTCGACACTATTTTGAAATTACATATTCCTCTCGTAGATTTACTCAACATTAAATGCTAAGCAAATATTTTGTACTAAACGTTTAAAGAAATCTAGCAACACGGAGTAAATAAATGTACCAATAATAATTCAATACTTGAAAAAAATATATCTTTAGAATTTTATTCTGTACTCATTGCACTTTATTTAGGTTGTAGAACATCATGTTTTTCATGCAAAGAAAACATGGCTGGAATACCTTAGCGTATAAGTTGCTTTATAGAATTCCAAAGATTTATTAAAATGTTTCTACCATGTTACAGAAAGTTCCTTATAGTCTTTATAGGCCCTTGTTATTTCAGTCCATGGGAATTGATTCGTAGATACTGGTAAAATTCATGATACGTAAAAATGCTCAAGTAGTTTGGAAATTTTAAATCATTCCCTTGCTGGAGGAAGTTTTGAGCTCCATTAATTTTAGTATTTAAAATATTGGGATCTTGTTGACAAGAAAATTCAATGACAACAATGATTTACCCAATGCAATGTTTACTTGTACGGAGTTTGGATAGGGGCAATGAGAGCTGTAGGTCAGGAGACATCAAAAAAATATTTTCTAAAGTAGCCATAATAAACTTGAGACTCAGAGTTGTTTGGAGAGATAAAAATCCAAACATGGGAATAATGTTTTTAGTTGGAAGAAAATAATGTAAAAACTATTTTTCTCATCATTTTTTTACCCTCATCTCTAGTCAAACTATTGATATAGCGAGGAAGGATGAAAAGTAAAGAAAAATGCACGGGTGTATTTTTTTGGAACAATTGTTTTCTGTAAGGCTTGGACTTTGAACAACAGATTTTTAGTATGTACAGTGCAGTGTTCCAAAGTCCAGGTGTAATAGAAAACAAATTACCTCAACAGTTTTGATTCTGTCCAATGCTTTTTCCTTTGCCGGGGCTTAATGGGTTCTCTTCATAGATCTTTTCGTATTAATGTAATTTTTGAAGTTTTTTATAATCACCCACGAGAATTTTTCATCCTTTGAGTATTTTTCGGGTAGCATTTAATATCTGCCTGGTTTTTTCAAGGATATTATTAAGCTAGGGAAATTTTTTAATAAATTTAAAATGTGGAGAAGATTTTCTGAATTTACATTATAATTTAATTTCAGGTATTTCCAATAGGTGAATAACCCTCGGCCTCTTTGTTTCTTTCCATATTATCAATAGATTGAAGCTGTGAAGAAGATGTTTTTATTTTTAATGATTATTGACTCATTGTAAGAATGTCGAAATTGCTCTATAATTTGTTTGTCCTCAATAAACTCCACAATAATAAGGTTCACTGGGGTGGATTTTCCACAAATTCTGAACAATCCAGTTAGTCCTAGAAGCCTAGAATCCATTTTGCGGACATCCCGCGTTTGGTGAAAAATGAATCAGCGAATTAATTTTTTTTAACTCAATCATGAAAAGTACCATGGTAAACTGCATCTTGGCCACAAAAATTATGTCCCTATTGTTACCATGTTAGCTGCAATAACGCCATTTGTCTATTTTTTCAACATTAGTTAAATGGAGAGACAACGTTTACAAAGGCTTGCCGCCCCCAAAAGTGCTGTAACGGGGATGCAAAGTAAAAAGTGTATTTTGTCCAAAAAATTATGGGCAATTTTTTAGGTGTACCGAAAATTTTGCCATTTTCATTATGAGACCTCGAAATCCCTTGCAAACATCCTTAAAATATTGATGAAATTTGATCTGCTATAACTTTTGCTGCACTCAACGTAGAGTCATAAGGGTGAAAGATTATGAAAGTGTAATATTGTAACTTTTAGAATTGATACTACATAAATTTTTACTCCTCCGAGGACCAAAGTTATAAGGGAATGAGTTTGAGCGGTTTGGGTACAAAATTGCTTGCTAAAACAAACGATTTTTAGGTTTAAAATTTTCTGATCCTTCCCCCTGAATTTACCCGATTTCGAGGCAATTTTGTGTGCAACTAACTGTGCAATCTATATGAAAGTTTGGCCCAACGAAAATACAATCTCAATTCATTCTATTTAAAATTGTGTGGTTTCACCATACATATGACTAAAATCATATTGAAAATGTTCACTGAATCCAAAGATAGCTAGAACATAATCATTTTCTCTGAACCATCGCTGCTCTGATGAAACCCAGAAGGACGAAACATTAATGTCAGCAGGTCGAGGGATTTTGGGGTTTGGTTACTATTTGTGATTCCCAGAAAATCATACTCAAAGTAGACAGTTTGTTTCTATAATTATGTCACGTATTCCTGTTAAAGTTGATTTCATAATAGATCATACGCCTTTTTACCTTTTGAAACATCTCTGCAAAAAATTCTAACGTCATGGGATAAAATGATTGGGGTTACGTTCAAAATATCTATTTATTTGACAAGTATTTTACGAGAAAGTCATGGAAAGGAAGAACAGTTTCGATGAGTATTTTTTTCTCACACTTTTTTCATGCAACCGTTAAGTAAACTTTGTTGGGTAAACAACAGTTAGAGTTGGGAAGATTTTTGGGCTTACATTTTCTGCACCTTACTTTTTCCTGGCTCGACTTTTGACCTTGTGATTAAAAGGTTTTCTAGAACTGGAGTTTATATAATATTTGATTGTACTGTAGATACAATTATTTGCTCTAAAAAAATAACACACTCAGACCGCTCTTCTTTGAAATAGGAATCCCCATAATCCTTACGTAACCATAAGATTATAAGTGGCCCGTGCCAAGCCTCATATTTGTCTTTCCATTATTTCTGAATTAGTGCCTAGAGTGCGCGGTGAGATTTTAAGTTACCTAATATTTTAGCGAAAGCCAGTTCATTCCAAGGACCTCATGAACCCTTTTTTTCATGGATAAATATAATAATAGTTTTATTGTACATTTGTTTTTTAAACTAATAATCAGCAGAAAGTTATTGTGCCTTTTCCCAGTATATATATTTAAAATTTCCATTGCTTCCGAGATGAATCTTTATTTAAAAAGTTTCGTTCTACTAAAATTTTAATAGTTGGATGCTGAAGATGATTCAAAAACTCGTTTACTGGGAAATTTTATAAAAAAAAATGATAAAAATTTTCAAGGTTTTTAAAGAAACCTTGAAATATATGAAAAGCTTGCTTGGTAAACATTTCCCTGATCTCCTCGTTGAAAAATTTTAGAAACGTAAAAAACACTGGGATTCAAGCTGCTAAAATATTTTCAAGGGACAGAACATTATAGGAAAATCAATGAGTTGCTGAGTAATAGCTCATGGCTTAATTCGCTATAGCATCTGTAATGCAACGTGATAAATTTTTTTATCATCTCTAACCATGCGTGTTTATGTACATACATATAACTGTGTAGATAACCTTCGAGAATTTTCGTGTCTCTTCTTGAACCCAATTTCCCACGACAGAAGCTCCTCATATTGAAATAATTTCAAGAAGTATCATGAAATTTCTCGAATGATTAGCTATATAGAGTATATGCATACACATGTATGTACAATTCCACATGTAAAATTAGTTTAAAAAAATCCAGTGATAGAAAACAATATAAAAGGTCACGGTGATAATTGTCTAGAACTTTATATCAAAATGAAGATAATGTCAAAATTTAGGAACAATCAAGAAAGGTCTTGAAACTTTCAAAGTCAATAATTTTTTTTCAACCCTCAAGTTTTACATGTAATTTTTACAAGGGATTTTCTATCATACAAAAATGAACAATAAAATGTACACAAGAAACAACCTTCCATAATTACTAATATCCTGTTGACGCCGTGGATAATGCTTAAAATACAGAGTGGCAAATCCTTCTAAAAGAAATCCTCATATCAAAAATAATTGTGAAATTTCTTGAAATGCCATTTATTAAGTTTCTAGATGTCCGACACTTAACAACAAATTTAATTAAAATTAATTATAAGGAAGCGGTTTGAGTAGATAAAATTCCAATTTAACCAATTCGTAGCTTCGAAATCATTTTAAAAAAAGTTGCCGTAATTTTTCCAACCCTTCAATCATATATAATTATTATCATATATAATTATAATCATATATAATTGTTGATAATTGTGTATTTTTGTCATAGTTCCCCTGAAAATTTGGTGTGACAAAATCAATGTGTCAAGCCTGTGATCATGGAACAACTTGAGAAATTTAATTTGAAACAAATCGTTGTAAAAAAAATGCCCTGATAGGGTCTTGAGATATCGAAGTCAATAGGGAAAGCATGTGCAATAATTAGACTAGAAGACTCGTTAAAAACAAGCCAGGCGTCTCTAAAAACATTAATGACAGTAATTAATGATAAAAATAGTAGAGAAAATTCCAGACAAGGCAAGAGTAATTTAATGAGTATGAAATTAATTACAAAATGGGAGAATGAGATATGGGATTTTGTTGTGGCAAGTCCGTTCTCACGATAGGGTAAAGGAAGTTGATAAGAGGGATATTCTACGGAACTTAATAATTATTCTTTTTCTCTTTTAAACAAATACGTTGACAAATACTCATTCCTTCAAATATTTTTCAAGTGAGGTGATATTGATTGGGTGGAGAGAATTATTAATAGTAATTAAATACAAGAAAAAACGGTAAACGCAAATCGAGGCCAATACCTATAGAGCTTGTTTTTCAATGACCGAGCTTCGCGCAGGGGCGGGTAATAACTGGAAATTTTGGGTCGGGTTCAATTTTAGGCTCAGGTTTTATTTGACACTTTTTCATACCTGAGATACTCAAATCGGGTAGGGGGTTGAATTTGAACATCAAGTACGGGTATTTCAAGGTTTGGGTCGGATTAGGCTACTCCATGGTCTCTATTATTCATACCATGGCATGTAATTCTCTGAGAATTTTTCAAGTACTTTGTTTAAAAAATGACAGAAAACATTAAAACAAAAGAAATATTTTTTAACTAATTTTGTTATTCAAGAATACCTGAGACGCTTACAGGTTCAGGTACAGAAGCGGGTTTCGTTTGGGTATTGAAAAGAAACGTAGTTTAAGAACGGGTACTGTAGTTTTCTACAGGAAATTTCTGCCCTTGAAAATTATGGAAATTATCGATAAGCGAATAGAAAGTTCCTACTGAAATTTTTCTCTATCTCATTGTCAGCCTAAGACTATATCAGGTTCGAGTGGGTTCAGGTTCGGCTCTTAATTTTCCTACCTGAGCAAAGCTCTATTCACAGAAGAGCAGTTCTGTTTGGTTTTAGCAGGTCTTTTAGTAAATTTGATTTTCCCATAATTTAATTTCCAACCCATTTATTTGATTTGTGAGGGTTGTAGTTTAAATTTATCGGGAGTACAAGCTTAGAATGTATTTAAAAAGACGAAAAGGCGTCTTTTATAATGACCTACTGTCAATCAACTTGTGCAACTTATTAAGAATTTCATAATCTTAAGAAATTCAATTTTTTTAGGTTGACATTTTCAACTTGATAAAATCCAATTATTACATTGTAAATTGACCTTATTGTGATTACTTGTAATTTATTTAGCGTTCTAGTTTTAATAAACGCCGAAATTTGTTGACAAAATTAGTCATTTATTGAAGAAAGCTTTAAAAAGTTCTGTCGGACAAACCGTGACGCCAAAACCATTATACACCTTGTTGTTGTTATATTAATTATAATAATATTTGTATATTAAATATTTGTATTAATTTGTACCAGTGCACTGGTACAAATTAATACAAATATTTAATATACAAATATTATTATGCAGTGCAGTGAGAAATTGCTACAAGGACCCAAGTAGCTGGAAATATCAAGATAAAGAGAAAATTCTAGGAGTTTTCTCTGTTCCCATTGATTCAACACCTGTTTTTTCTCAATGATTAAATTAGCATCAATTCATTTTTTATTATGAAACTTACGTAATCAACCCCATGATTTTATAGGGATCAAAACTATTATCATGTAAAAGCTAGAAGCTAGAACTATCACAATATATCGAAAATGTCACCATCCAGAAATTTTATCGTTTATTTCCAAAAATGCACTCTTTTTTATCATCAGAAATCTTTCTACTACATTCTATTCCTCACCAAACCTTCGACTTTCTCCCTTTCGAAATTGCATTATTACTCCCAAAGGCTCTTACATTAGCGAGAAAGGAACAACAGCTTTTCTATTTGACCCATAAGAAGAATCAGTAAAAACAGAAAAAGCCAATGAACCCTAAAATTATAGCCATACAAAATAGCGTCAAAGATACTAAAAATATCTCATGGCCTTGAACTCCCACTGCAACTCTCTAACGATTATTTTATATTTAATATGACATGGAAAAATCCGTTCATGTCTCCCCAAAAGCCTTTGAACTCACAGAGAAGTCAACAAGCCGAATATAAAAAAACACCTGTAAATTTATGGCTTCCGTAAACAACGACTCATTCCCAATAAAATCAAACTCAAGAGGGTCGTGTGAACGGTTTAGCCCTTTAGCTTTAGTTTCCTCGTCCTAAAAGAAAAGCATCATAAATTCAAGCCATTCTTTGATTATAAGAATTTTCCATATGTTTTTCCCTCAGAAATTTCTATTAATACTTCAAACCTCTTTGAATTAACTATTTCTTTTAAAACTAAAAAAATTGATCATCACGTGCATTAGTGCATGTTCGGCATGCAATAATAGAGGAAATTGATTCGAAACCAAAATCACTATGGACAATAACACAGCAATTATTTTAATTATCATTACTTGTTTTTCTATGCCGGAAAAAATAATAATTTTTATCATTCCTCAAAGCAATATTTTTTATCAAACAATTAATGCAATATAAATCACTCACTTCCACTTTTTTCAACAAGTCGTTTCTCTCCCACAACAGTAATATCCTACAATGTCTTTACATTACAAAATACATAGCAATAATCTCAAAAGCTCTGTCAGCGTCAACGGAGCCGGACGGACGCGCATGGATAACATTTCGAAGTAAAAAACATTAAAGAAGGGACAAAATCAAAGGCATCAGTAATTCTCAAAGTCTCGACACCTTCCTTTGCTGGAAGAACTTTGCAGTTTAGCTCCGGTATTTTCAAGTGGGATTTTGTTGTTCATACAAAGTTCACTGTGGTAGGATTGAAATCGATAAGAACTTCGAGTACTGACTGGAGACGCTAAAAACATATTCTAGAAATGACTAGCCGACTAGCCTGTTTAGAGCCACCGTACAGTTCAAAGGGATCAAAATCACAGGATGGGAATGTTCTTTTAAATTAGAGAGAGAGGAACAACGAACAACTTACTGATAAATATTATTTTTCTCATCATTCATTTACCTTCATCTCCAGTCTCCAGAAAAAACTATTGATTTAGCGCGAAAGAATAAGAAGAATAAGAAATTGACAATATGCAATGCCTGTAATTTTAGGAAATATAATTATTGTTATCCATCTAAGCTTTGCACCAAAACATCTAAGCAAACCTTTTTTTGAGTCTCGTTTGTGGTGAGAAAAATAATATTTTGATTATTTTCCAGAGCTAATTCAAATAAAACTACCATGTTTTGATTTTTTATGAAGATTTTATTTTTTCAATGCCTATACTGACCTACACAGTCCTATTTGTGCCTATCCTCACTCCATACACTCAATACACTCTTTACACTCCATACAATCAAAGTTTTGATAAACAATAAAATCCCAATGTTTACGTGCTAAAAATAACGTATTAGCTAAACTGCGAAGTTCTTTGAGAAAAGGAAACGTGTTCAAATTTCCAAGCTACGTGAGTATTGTCATGTCTCCATAATATCCCGGCTACGGCTATGTTCATTATCATATAGGCTGAAAACAAATGTCCTAATTAGGACTCAATTGATATTTTAATTAGGAGAGCATAAAGGTATAGGAATTGTTATTGTGTATATAACAAAAGTGCAGCAAAATCCACCTGTTCCGTGCCCTTCTAATGTAAACAACAAAGGCTTTCCTTACGTGTCACTGGAACCACTCAAAATTATTGTTTTTCTTAGCTAAACACATGTATGTATCCCAATGATTAAGAATAGGCCCGGGCTTATGGAGACGAATGGAAAAATTGAGAGTGGTTTAAAGGAACTGTGTGGAGTTCAATAGGAACTAGTGAATATTAAATGTGTGGAATATATAGGCACGTAGCAATAAGTAAATACTTATATGATTGCCCCAAAAGACATACATAAGATTATGAAACATGACAAAAGTAAATATTTGGCTCTGGAAATTTCAACAAGTCTGATACTTTGAGGGGTAAATAAGATGCCATCAAAATCTTTGTGTATTAAATGTTTTTATTATTACAGGAGAAGTGGAGGAGAGCAATTAAGTAGGAGCCTTCTATATTAAAACTTTATACTGCAAGTCTACGTCATATCTTCTAATGTTGACAGACCGATTACAAGACCAACAAAACCCACAAGGTTGTCCATAAAAGCCTTCACTTCCACACTGATTTTCAAAGCTGTTCCGAACTTTGGAAAAGTCTCTCTCTCTGTCGTGAAGAAGAAACTTGTTGGGAATTTTATTCTTGCGAAGATTTATATTCTTCGTCCATAATTATATAATAATACAGTTTGTGCGTAAAAACTTAAAAATTCAATCCATCGCTGACATGACGTTCTTAATTTTTGATTTCATAGCCCCAAAAATTCAACCAAATTTGAATCGGGGCAATATCTTTGACTGGAAATTTGACGTTTTACGTTTGGAAGATACTGAGAAAAGGTAAAAAAAATTCTAAGATAAATTTTGTATGAAATCAAAATTTTTGTCCTTGCAAAAATTTTAGTATTAGATAATAAAATTGCGGCCACTTCCATTTTAGTTTGGTATTTATAGAGACTTTGTCTGACATTAGTTTTATTATTGCGTTTTAGGCCACTGGTATGGCTTGGGCTGAGGATCTTTGCCGCATTTGACGCTTGCAAGCATTTGAATATTGACGAGCACATCTTAAAGAATTGGCTGAGTCTTATTGAGGACCATTATCATGCGGATAATCCTTACCACAATGCTACGCATGCAGCAGATGTGCTCCACGCGACTGCCTACTATCTTAATACACCTGCCCTCGAGAATCTCCTTGACCCGCTGGAGAAGATCGCTTGCTTGGTTGCGGCTGTCATCCATGACACGGATCATCCCGGGAAAAACAAGTAATTTTTTTAAAACCATTTTTTGACTTACCAAAAATATTAAAAAATAAAATAAATAAAAATTTTAAAAATATTTTTTAATTGCCAAAACTTCGAAAACAATTATTATTGTAAAAATTTCATTAATTGTTTTTGCTATTTCCAGCCTCTTTTTAATGAACTCGAACGACCCACTGGCCCTGCTTTACAATGACCGAGCAATCTTGGAATCCCACCATTCCGCCCTGGC
>JAQFXU010005400.1:0-11736 GCA_034693705.1 Spatulosminthurus flaviceps | reverse complement strand
GTCTGAGCGGTCAGGGGAAAAACCCAGTGGGAAAAAACCCCTTTCCTTTAATACAAACTACAAGCCACTCCGGGATTTGAACCCGGGACTCAGACGACACTCGTAAACGAGATCCTAGCCACTTAGCTATCAGGCGCCAACCTTTTTATTTGCGCATAAACATTGAGTACTATATTCATCGTGGCATTCAGAGTCTTTCTTTCCATTTTTTCAAAGTCCTTAATAATGGAGTTGACTTCATCAATTGTAACCGTCTTTGCCATTTCTTCAAAAAATTGGAGAGATTCAGTGTGAATTTCAAAATTTTCGTGTGAGGTTACAGCATCTTTGTTGTCATAAATGTCGGATGATAGGAAACCTGTAGTTACTATCTTCGGCTCCTCTTTCACATCTCTACGAAAACCATCTTCAAGATACGTTAGTCAAGGTTTACAAGTAAATCTGCGTTCGTCATCTTCAAAATTAATCCATTTTTGCAATGACTCGTCTTCGAGGAAATTGGAACGCTTTGGAAATTTTGATTGACATCTATTGATCCATTCAGGTCGAAATTTGAAATTCCGTATGTCGGATAAAAAATTTATCAGTAACTGAATCATACAACATGCCGTTGTCATTTTCTTCTATGATTTCATCTTCTGAAATCTCGGGTTCAGTAGAAGTTGACTCGACGACGTTAGTCTGGCACACGTTAGGTTTTCCTGGACTTGCAGGCTTAATAAAAAAAGCAGCGGAATCAAATCCGTCGTAATCTTCATTGCAGACTTTCATACTCATATCCACGGGCTCCGTAGTAAAAATGGGTCCATTTTTGTTCTGCCAGAACGAGTCGTAATGAAAATTTTTTACATTTTCTGACTCCCCTAAAACGATCATATCAACGGTACGGGTAACCAATAATTTGAATTGCGCTGAAGTAAGAGCTCTTGCCGTTAAAAGGTTTTCAGCGTTGTAGAATAAATTGAAGGTTATTTTTTCCGATTTCGTTAAATCATAAACGAGAAGTATTGAGTAGGATTTCTGACTGGGAATCGGCAGCATTTCAATTGAATTCGTTCTTGAGAAAATCGACTGAACATGAGCAGCTCCCATTGAAATATCCGTATTTGGATTATCTGGATAGCCAATCACTACATAATCCCGGGATCCATCAAATGGAAACGTATCAAAATTGACCACCAAAGCTAAAGATGTTGCCTCTTGAACAACAAATAAAATATAATTACCAAGGGCGTAACTTGGTACTGGACATGTTCGTTTCTGGCAATTTGATTTGATTTCAATGAAAGGTGTAACACTTTCATCGTATTGCCAACCTGCAAGTCAAATGGGTAAGTTAGTAAGATTTAATTTAGTGGCATCATAATTTTTTCATAATGTTGTTGTTAAAAAGGAACCTAATTTAATCTCATTAAGTCTTGGTTTGCAACGCGGTCCTGCATCTGTCTTAAGTCGTTTTGCGGACCGCTCTTGATTCGTATTCGTAATGGGTGCTGAAGTTACCCTGCCCAGTAAAGCTAACCAGAGGAGTACGAATACGAAAAACGTTCTCCTCTGACCCATTTCTGCAATAAAGAAATTATCATCAAATGGTGAAACTAGTACAATTTTTTACTGACATGAAATTAGTTTCTTAATTAAATGACCATCATAAAATTCATTCTAGTTTCTTGAAAAATTATATGTATAATTAAACCTTCAGAGTAGAAATTTAATTCCTTTCAGTATACCTAGTCTACCCTGAATCCGGTGCGTCTCACCTCACAAGGTAATTTACATTCAATAAAAATACTATTGAAACTTATCAGTCTGTGTTCCAACAAACGGGGGGAATTGACTGTACGAGCCTCCGATGAATAATGGCGATCTTCGCTCTTTGGAACTTTCAAATGACATCTGCAATTACGTCACAATAACAATAAAATCTTTTAATTGTGCATGAACGCAAGTATGCAACAACATTCTATAATTCTGTAAATTAAAGAGCTTCAAATTTTTGGGGACTAAGTCCCAGATATTCCAGTGTATAAAAACTATTAACGAAGTTTATTACCTTCTGAATCTAATAGAAAGGCAGAGCTGAAAGTACTACAGAATAATTTAATAACTTTAAACTAACCAAAAAGTGTATACTCATTTAATTATATTGAACATAGTATGTTACATTACTACCAATATTTGCCATTGTGAAAAAGAAACGGTTCTCCTTAAATCAAAACAAAATAAAAATACCTTATATTCATATGTTTGCAAAGCCGAAACTTTTCCTGTAAAGTACACAATGTACGTGAACTTGGCTACCCTCCACAACAAAATTGCTTCAACTTGTTCAGGCATTTTCAAGTGAGTGTTTTACACCAAATTTGCTGGGAGATCGGTTCGTGTCACTGTCTTTTTGTGAGTCTTAACTCTTAGAATTAAATAATTTCACTTGTCAAACTTTAATCAATGAACTTTTTAGTTATATGTTTACAAAGGTGAAACTTTTCCAGTGAATGAGCTCATGTATGAGTCAATGTGTTCAATATATACCAAACGAACCTTGCTTTCATATTTCAAAATAGTTGCCAGATTTGCCTTTTTCCTTTCCCAAGAAATCCTTGTTTCCTGTATACCTCTCGTCCAATTAATTTTTATGGAATGAAATGGATAATGGTGTAATTTTCAAATTCGGGGGAATATGGTATGGTAGCGTTTTAATAACATAGTAAAATAATAATAGGATTCGGGTGCACGTAAATTATATAGACATTTTGTACACTGCTAGCTCTTATGTATACAAATGCCTACATGGAACAACACGAAATAGGCTACTGTCAGTTTCATCCCGTCTAAAGTATTCAATTAATGTATTCAATGTCAACACGCTTTCGGGCCTTATAATTCTTCCGGGCCCTAAATATTGTACTTATTTTGCCTGGGTTTAATTTTTGGTAATGACAGCCGATTTGCGCTTTAACATAGTGGGAAGGAAGTTAATAGTCAATTATTTAAGATTGCCGAATCTTAGATTATCTTCTGCTTTAGATGTTACTTAGTTTTTCTCGTCAATTTTTCAAATCGCTGATAATTCGGCTGGTATTGTGTTCATGCGCCCACGATTGCCTATGACATTTTCCCTATTCACCATGGGTTTTTTATAGTGTGAATACGCTTGCTCCGAACCTTTTTGTGTTTCCCTTAGCTGTGGACAGCACCATCGATATACGTCGAATATGATTTTGCATGGATGCCTTGAGGTGCATTTTTGGTGTATTCTTGATAATTCTTCTAGACTTGATCTGTATGAGAAACTGATCTTAATAGTGAAGTATTCATTTTATGTTATCTATAATAGTCTAATGCATCTTTCATCCAAGCTCTGTAGGTGTCATTCACTATATTTATGGTTATGGTGTATTGTTTGCAAATGAATGACAATTATTATTATTTATAAAAAAATAAAGTTCACTATTTTTTTAGTTTCTTTAGAATATATTGCGATTTGGTTTAAATTACCTCAATGTTAGATTGTATTCAATTTTTAGGCGCAAACAGTATCTTCTAGCTCTGTTTCTGAATTCGATGTGCGAATCATCATCGATGTGTAACTTTATTTTATTTGGCTCCCATCAGCTTCGATTACACAACACCTTGCTCTATTTATATGTACCTAAATAATATGTACGAAGGCAGCCGTGCCTTTTTAATTATTCTCGACATATCGGTCTAATTGGTGATTAGCGGGATGGTATTCATTATTTTGTAGATGCGAAATGGTTACGAATTGTGGTATTTTTATGGCGACTCTTGGCTTCACTTCTGGTATAGATTTGACCCCTTTCAATATTTACCGGTAATAAATTTAAATGTTTACTCGCGACTGCGCCCCTTAATTACCGATAATTTATTAAAATGGTCATACGCATCTGCGTACATTGTTTATAAATGTGCTTTATACCGGTAATTAATTAAAATGATCACACACCACACCACCTCTTATTTATAAATGCACTATGACGGTAATTAATTAAAATGACCACATGCCACTCCACCCGTTATTTATAAATACTCTATAACGGTAATTAATTAAAATGGCCACACGTAGTCCTTTATTATAAATGTGCTATATACGAGTAATTAATTCATTGGCCGCAGGCATCTGCACCCCTTTAATTATGAATGCTCTATTTACCGGTAATTATTTTCAATTTTCACAACTGCCTACACCCCGTAATTATCAACGTGCTATTTACCTGTAGTTAACTAAAATAGTCGCATGCGGCTGCACCCCTTAGTTATTAATGTGATCTTTGCCGGTTATTAATTAAAATGGCCACACGTGACTGTATCCCTTAATTATAAATGCGCTATTTACGGGTAAGTAATTCATTGTTCGCAGGCATCTGCACCCATTTAATTATTAGTGCTCTATTTACCGGTAATTATTTTCAATTTTCACAACTGGCTGCACCCCTTTATTATAAACGCGCTATTTACCTGTATTTTTGTTGGCGACTGATAGCAGAGTGGCTAAGTGCTCGTTTACGAGTGTCGTCTGAGTCCCGGGTTCGAATCCCGAAGTGGCTTCTGGTTAGTATTAAAGGAAAGGGGTTTTTTCCCACTGGGTTTTTCCCCTGACCGCTCAGATATACGACCGCCAAGCGAGTTTACAATGATGGCCCCAGAAAGCCGGAGTTACTCATATATAGGGTCAATCATTAAAACTTTGTATTACGATTTAACGAATAAAGGCTTAAGATGGTTGACAACTCTGTAAGACCTAAGGGTATGTATCGGAGTATAAACCCACATTTATTTACCTGTATTTAATTAAAATAGTCACATGCGGCTGCACCACTTAGTTATAAATGTGATATTTACCAGTTATTAATTAAAATGGTCACACGTGGCTGTACCCCCTAATTATAAATGCGCTATATACGGGCACGTAATTCATTGGCCGCAGGCATCTGCACCCATTTAATTCTGAATGCTCTATTTACCGGTAATTATTTTCAATTTTCACAACTGGCTACACCCTTTAATTATAAACGCGATATTTACCTGTATTTAACTAAAATAGTCGCATGCGGCTGCACCCTTTAATTATGAAAGTGATATTTTTACCGGTAATTAATTAAAATGGCCACACGAGTCTGCAACCCTTTATTTTACTTGTCATCCTTTGCTAAAATCTTGAAATTTAGTAGCTAATGTAGCATGTTTATTTTCCATGGGATACCACAAAAAATGTAAATACAATAATATCAGCTAAGTTTTGTTAAAATAATCAACCGTTCCAATTGGTCGGGCGTTGTTTTTAATTCTTATTTTTTGAAACTAATTTCATTAATCAACTCAGAGGCAGAGTGGTGGAATGAAGTAGCGTAAATATCTTGCTCTTCCTGTTGCATTGTAGTCAGAATCGAGAATGAGTCTGCTAATACAAGAGAGCGAGGGGTATTTCTTTGCCTTTAACATCTTTATTACTCAATTTTCGTAATTTCTCTGATTCCGAAAAATGTAGGTAAAATAAATTTGTTGTTTTTCAGACATCATAATTAGTTGGCACTGAAGGATATCTCCAGGCGGTTAGAGAAGGTTGAAGTAATACTTGTTGACCTTAATGATGGTTACTTCTGGCGGACGTTCGAGAAATTAAGCGCTATGTCGTTCGAACTTTTTATTATCATTTTTATCTTGGCAATCATAATTAAAACTTGTCCCAAATCATTTCTTGGTCGTTTAAGCTCTTTGGTAGCGGCTCTGGTCTCACGGAGACATGAAAAAAATGGAAGGAACGAGATGGGTACTGGAAATGGTTCACCACCTTTGCATTTGTTTTTTTTTAATTTAATGCATGCGTTGAGCACCCTTAATGTGCAACGGAATAACGAATGTCTGGACCTCGACCTACCTCCACCTCCTGCTGAACTGGTCAACTCTAACCTACCGCTACCAGCCCCGCATTTTGGAGACTCGACTGCAAGTGCCGAATACCCTACTAAGCTCTTCAGGTGCCCTTACGCTCACTGTGCTGGCAACGTCCATCATTGTTAATTCATGAAATGTCTTCATTCATAGTAGAAATGCTAATGAAATTCCGAATTTCTAGAGATATTATTCCTGAAATGGTGCAATGATTTGTAATCCCCATTTTACATCAAGAGTTAAGCATGAAAAATATTTAATATTGTAAAATACTAAATCCATTCTTTAAACATTGTAAATAGTATACTGAGTTTGGCTACTTCCGTTGTGAAGCAGTGACATTAGTCTTTAAATGTGTTCATAACATGTTTTCACTTTATTAAATTGTTCTCATAGTGCTGAATTTATATTAGCGTGAAGCTCTTATTATTTTTTTCATGACTGCAAAATAATTTTGGCATATTTCATAGCATAATAATTAAATAATTTTGAGATTTTCTAGTGGATAAATATAAGAAAGATTAACAACAACCGAAAAATTTCTTGACTCTTCCGTCACCTTCTGTTCCACACACATAGGTGAAACCTCCCACTGTACCTTCTCATCGTTGACTGAGGACCTCTTTTCATCCCACAGTTAAACTTATCATCAACCAGAACCTGTACTGAGCATTCTCAACATACCTTAACAAAACTCAATAAATAAATATGACGTACATACATGTGAATTAAAAAATAATAATGGAATTTATGCTAGAAATCTTTGCCGGTTACCCCAGCATTGCCACACCCTTGACTTTCATCTGGGTATATAGGCTCATGAGGGTTAAACGATTTTGATGTAAAACAAAGGGTGGCGTCAAACGGTGACAAAAAACTTATTTCGCTTGTCAGGTTACCCAGGATGGATATGTTTCTGCAAAATCGGTTCTATGAAAATGTACTGGGTAATTTACATTTGAACTTTTTTGTGTAAAATCTATTTGGGGCCCATCGCGTTTCCTCTCCATTCGCTCCGCTTTCAAAATAATTGTCAAAAAGGTAGACAATAATTGTTATAGTGACGACATTTTGGTGGCAAAGGGTTTTTCCTCTCCATGATTTTGAATAAAACTATTTAATATGTAAAAACAAATCAACAAGAATTTCACTTATTTCAATTTCATTGGAAGTAGCGGATCTATGGTTCAAAATTTTTGCGATAATACTTTGTGAGAAAATATTGAAATAGGATTGTTCAGACATTTTGAGCAACGTCTCACGTTACTCAAACTGTTGACGTTTTTATTACGTAAAAAAAATTGGTAAATATTTTCCAGGACATTTTTAGCCCCAACTCCTGCAAATGGGTTTTTCCAAGTGGTTCAAGTTTTTGCATTTTTCGAGCCTTAAATAATTTACCAAGGATTGGTAACGTTGGTAATTTTCTAAAAAATCCGCCATTAGAAAAACACGCTTTTGAATCTTTAATTATCAAGTAAAACGTCAGTTTGTGCCCAAATGTTGAGTCAAATATTTAAAATCCTTAATTATTTCCGAATCATTTTCACAAATTTTCCCGACAAGCAGGGATTTTTATGAGACGGCTCAATACATTTACGCACAAGTTGAATCCTTCACAGGGTACGGTTCAAATATATAATTTGCATTGTACTGGCAGGATTTTTGTGTAAAAACTGATGGATAACAATAATTATATTTATTCAATATCTGTACTTGTGGATATTTGATGGACGTGGATTTTGTACATGTTAAATCCATATTTTCCATGTTACATTTCAAAATAAGGTCACGTCGGTTATACGACGTACCAACAAATAACTACTAATCTTGACAATAACGATACCATACTGACTTGTGTATGCACCCAAGCATGTTTGAATTAAATCCCGAAATGGCGTTAAAGTGTAACAAACAAAAAAGGAGCATTTCCTCAGAATTTTCCCTCATAATATTTGGAACCGAGTGGGATTATATGTAATTTTCTAATTTATAGCGTCAGAGCGCAATATCACTACGTCTTAAACATTTATCAACGACAATAATGATTATTATCCAGTCATGACTTTTTAGTTTGTGGATTTATCTCAAAATTATAGCACTTAATCTGTTAATCCCATTAACATCTATTGGACTGAGCCTACGTTAATTAGAGTTCACGACCTCCAATCACCTCAGCAGTGTATTTTTACTCATTTTATCTTATCTTATTTTGAATAGTCCTATTGACGTCATTGCCCAGCAGGAGCATATTTAAGCTAATGAATTGTACCTTTTTATTTTTATTTTAAGAATAGACTTACCTTTTTTACATTTAAGAATTGACTTCAATGTGTGTAAACGTCCCTTTGAAGTTTCTTTTTAATAATTATATTTTAAAATCATCAGTCTCTTGTCGAATGGTCTCCTGCTCACATCTTACTCTTTACGAGTCATTTTTGTATTTATATTTGTGTGAGTGCTTTTCTGACTAAATAAATATCTCACTCACTTTGAAAGTCACACAAACTGAATTGTCATCTAAAATATCATTTTACTCACTTCACCCGTGATCATACCAGTCTTACTTCCATCTGAGACATCATAATCCAAGCACATCTCCAACGTCGTCGTTGAATTTCATTTTATCCTTTGCAATTGTTGTACAACTTCCTTCTGGATTATTATCTTGTTCAATACAAAGCTGTAAAAGTATAGGAAATTGCAAAAATAGCGTTAAACTTCAACTTCAAATGGAACTGTAAGTGAGTGTCAAACAAATCTCTTTTTTAAACCATTCAACCCCCGAAACATTTTTTAATTTTGAATATTTCTTGAAAATTTGAAATTTTTTTGTTGTAGGTTTTTCTTGAAAATTTTTTTTCATAAAACTGTCTTTTCTTTTTAATAATAATTCAATTTAAGAAGGAATTACTTTCCCTGATTCCTCATTCATCACCGCTTTTAGCGCTAAAGTTTTCTAACCTGATACTTTTTTGACAAAAAAATTAAACAAGACATTTGGAGAGATTTCACAATTATTTATGGTTCTCATAATTACTGTATGTTCCATTGTGGCACACGCGTGTATATTAAAAACACCCGTTATTTGCAAATTGCCGAGATATGGCTTGGAGAAGCATGTAATTTTTACCAATCAACGTAACGCACAGTGTTAAGATTTTTTTAAGTAAATTAACGATTGGCGTTAAAGTAGGATAAATTCCAAACTAAGCATTTTTCTCCACAAATCTGGGATCACCGGTTCCGTTAATTCTCTTAGATTATTCTTTATTATTTTTTATTATTTCAATGCAAAGCCTAGCCAATTTACAGCTTTTTAGAAAAAAATGTCATATTGCTCATCATTATTATATGGATGACTTGGTAGTACTTGCCTTTGTTTGGATTTTCCCTGATTTTACAATTTTTTTGTGGCATATTATTTTGAATTTAGTTTTTTAAATTTGACTTTTCATTTGAATTAAACTGCAGAGTTTTTAGTATTATTGAATTTCTCATTAATCATCGTTTTAGTGCATAAAAAAGTTTCTCAGAAAAATTGAAAAACGGAATAGGCTCAGTTTTATGGGAAATTACTATTATTGTTTTCACAAGTATTGCATCAGCAGTTGGTAACATTTCCACTACAAAACAGCAACAAATTTAACGTGGGCAAGGGAGGATCTTAATCCGTGAATTATGCATCCATGTTATGAAATTTAAAATTTTATTGAAATTTACAATAATTGCACGTGACACTGTTCTTTGTATAATATTTCATGCTCATTTTATTTTGAATTATTCGAGATAAATAACAATATTTTGTTACGACAAAAATTCTAATAGTTATGAAAAAGTTAATATTGATTTGTTGATTTTTTTAAGGAAAGTAAATTGAAACTAGAGGGAAATTAGAAGTAATTTATTAATATGTGGTTGTAAGGGCCTAGGCCAAATAATCGACCTGAATAAATTATACCACATTTGGACCATTATTGCCGAAGATGTAGACATGACATCGAAATGAAAAAGATTTCCAGCAGTCACTTTCAGTTTTGTCCATAACTTTGGCAATAATGGTCCGAATCAGTCAAAAGGCAAGTAGTGTTTTTAGGTGATCCTAGAGAGGTCTCCGTTTTCAAATTGTCATTTTCCCCGAAAAACCGAAAAAACCCGAAAATCGGATTTTTGGAAAACTAAGGTTGGGGTCCCGAATGAAATTTGCCTCAAAAGCTTAAGTTTAAAGTTAAAAAGGAAAATTCCCCCAGCCGGAGGGGGCACATGAAGGAATTTTTTCATTATTTTTCCCGAACCTTACCAAGCACCCCGATTGGGGTGCTACAAGAAAAAAATATTTTGGTCAATTCCCGCACCCTCGGGTAAAGTCGTGATTGGTCCTAGCAATACAACAAGCTCATATGCATTTTCATGCTGGTCATTTTTTTTTAAATTGTGCAACCACGGAAATATTTCTTGACTGTTACGTCACTTCCTGTTCCTCACACACGAGTAAATATTGCCAACCATCTCCGGGCTGTCTATGCATCTGCAGAGTTACCTTTGGCGGCAGTTACGCACTGTGGCAATAACACCACTCTAAACAGACATTCCTTAACTGGCGTCTAGTCATACCAAACTCGGAATTGGTTCAGAGACCTCGTAGTGCTATGCTCAGTTTCCAGCAACCTTCTAACAAAAATAATAAATGATTTGCAATTTAATACTTCCGCTTTCTGACAGCCTTTATGGGAAAGAGCGCGACTTCTTTAATCGTTTCATTCATAAAAACTAAATGTTTAAATATTTCCGGCTAATTTACAGTTTTAGTACATTCACCGTTTTGACAATAAAAAAAATTGGCGTTTGTACTCTGATTCATACCCGTAGCCCTAACAGATTTGTCAACCATCTTAAGCCTTTATTCCTTAATTCGTATTTACAAAGAGCCAATGATTTTTTGTTGTGCATCTAACTTTGTTCATTTTTATTGGGTCAGGTATGGTTTCTACTCATCCCAATGAGCTTTGCAAGCAATGGTTTAGAATTTTTGAAATCATTTAAGAAGTAACTTAAAATGTTAATTTTTAAATAATTTAGTTGAATGGTTTCATGGAATTTTCGCACTCATTCTTGTACACTGTTTTATAAAAAGAAATAGGGTTTTTGCAAATTTTTGAATAGCATCTGTTCAACAAGAACAAATTTCATTTGGTGAGCAAACATTTTGGTTGCTTGGTTTGTACTCATTGTGTTTTTCTAAATAATGGTAAAAGTTTATGAAATACTTTATCTCAAGAAAACTTGGCCAATTTTTTGAGAATATGTGTATATCCAAAATTCGCATTATTTCGCATTAAAATGATCATGAGCAGATGTTTATTGAAGCTTCAAAGAAGCTGTGCTTTACAAAACCCGCAATATTCACCCAATTGTCTCTATTCTGTTCATTTTAAGGCGGAATCATTGCATATAGTGTGGCATCTAATCTGATGAATTTTCTAATTGTGATGACCAAATGCCTGAATTTGAAAATTTTGAGTGTGCTAACTAAATGATCTTGATTTTCTAAAACCAATCACGACTTTACCTGAGGGTGCCGGAATTGACTTTTTTTTTCTTTTTAGGGATAATTGGTAAGGTTTAGGAAAAATAATGATAAAATTCCTACATGTGCCCCCCCCCCGGCTGGGGGAATTTTCCTTTTTACAATTGGTAACGGCTATTTCTCAGCACTGGACCATCCGAATGAGTTGAAGGGAGAAATTTTATTTTTCACTGATACCGCTATGGTATTTGCCAATTGACACAGTATAACATCATTTTGGTTTACTTTAAATTATG
>JAQFXU010005399.1:0-11736 GCA_034693705.1 Spatulosminthurus flaviceps | reverse complement strand
AATAAAGGCTTAAGATGGTTGACAACTCTGTTAGACCTTCGGGTATGAATCGGAGTATAAACCCCACTTTTTTTTAAGACTAATTTTACCAGGATTACGTAACACAATTTATAGAAACAAACTGTTTCCAATTTGAGGTTATATTTTTGGGGATCACAAACTGTGACTATTACCCAACATTACCTCGACCAAGCTGTAGACAACGTTGTTTCGTCCTACTAGGACTCGTCAGTATAGCACGGGTCAGAGAAAACATAATAATAATAAAATTAAAATATAATGTATATAATAATAATGAATAAAATAAGTAATAATAATAATAATAAATAATAATGTATAAAATAATAATAATGTATGGCAAAAATGAGAAAATTACTCGAGAAATTGTGGACCTTGCATTGTGGCATTTATAAAGAATGAATTTCATCTTTATGATTCTTGCTTTTCAATTTCTTGCGTTAAATTAAAATAAACTGATAATAATAATTATTATTGAATAATTTCTTTCTTGTGCCACTCCATACAAACATGACAATCAGAATGCTGAAAAACGTTTTTCCTTCTCCGATTTCATTGAATTTCCCTTGTTGTTCATATTGGACGGCAATTAGTAAATTCACACATAATTTGTGCTCGCTTTTTTGACACAGGTGTTTACGTCGCGTCTATGGCTGTGACATGTACATGCAGACATAAAGTGGCAATAATGAAGTGGAGTGACCAAATTAGTTTCCTACCAACGTTTTATCAAAGCTATAAGTTATGTATCCTATAATGTAGTTTAGAATTTATTAATCGGCATTTAACTGAAGCACTGAAACAATTTCTTGTTGTTAGGTGTGGATTTCTATGCTTTCAAAGCAAAGAAGCAATGAACAAACTGTGTGATTTGCGTTGTTAAATTTTTTAAGCAACAATTATTTTCGTGTGTTCTTTGTGTTAGGATTGGATTAAATTAATTTTTCTCAAATATTTATGTTGGGCGCCGTGTTACAAACAAATTCCAAAGTTGTTCAACGCATGTAATCCGGGGTAATTTGCAATCAAAGTAATATAAAATTTTGGGATTTCTGTATACATTGTGTTTTGGACCTTTATAATTAGATAGCAAAAACACTACGTATCACATGGAATTAAAGTACTACTTGAAAATAACCTGGTGAAAGTTATGCACTGTATTAGTTCTTTTCCCTTTCTTATCTATATACAACTGAGACGCTAATCATATAATTTATAAGTGAAGTGACAATTTCAGAGTAGTAGATACGTTAAAGTAAAAAAAAAAAAAAAAATAGTTAACCTGGTTAGACGAAAACCTGGAGCACATTTACGCAGCTGTTAAGCTTCTCTATGTAATAAAGGTTAGAAAATAAAGGAATCAGAACTTATTCACTCTTATTTGTATTTTTTCAAGATTTTGACTAAATTTTAATTCTTCCTGCAAATTTTGAATGCATATTTGGGCAAGATAATTTCTGTGTTGGTAAGTGAAATGTTGAATTTTCAAGCAAGTTTAAAATATTGAGGGTAAATGTTTTTTCCAATCTCGTTGTAATCACTACAACATTGCAAAAAAACCAGTTCAAACTCTCGACCAATCAGAACAAGGCGATTAAGGTAATAATTGGTTTCACCTACGGTTCTAGTCCTACATTTGAGAGCTTCAAGGCTAATGTTTTAAACTATAGGAATACATGCCATAGAAAATATGAATATGCCAGAAATTTTTTATACTGCCTTTTAGAATGCGAGGAGTTGCGACGACGAGAGAAACGAAGAGATGCTGCAATGAGGCGGAATCATTATCGCAGAGATCTCCACGCATATTTTGGAATTTCACTCGTCCGCGTCCAATTCCGCGAGTTCAGTTAAGAAAACTTATCCGTTGAAATTTTTACACTTGATGCAGGGAGAAGCCTTTTATTTGAATTATTCCTGCCTCACGTGGACTCCTTTCTTTCATACAATCACGAACTGACGCGAGTAGGCTGACACGAACTTTGGACGCCACATCTATAAAAATTTCTATTAAATCCGCTACCGGCTTCAAAGTTTCACAAATTCAAGAAATTCTAAAAAGTAAGAATAGTTCCCTAAAGCATCAAGTTTGTAGTTTATAGGGCTCATTTTACTTGAATTCCATCAAATATTCACGAAGTAAGAGAATTTTTTGTCATACTAAATGTGGGTTTATACTCCGATACATTCCATTAGGTTTTTTTTCATACTAGAAAAGTCACATCTTATTAACAAATATTCCAGGTAAAGTTATTCAGAGAATTGTGGTATTTTTTTCGAAATTTTATTTCTTTTAAACTTTAAATCTTGAACTAAATAACACCCCCGTATTATTATTATTATCCCCGTTGTTATCTTATTGTTAGATAAATATTGTGTCGTCAAAAATCATAAAAAGTGCTGAATACGAAGGATAGAAAATTGTTGTAGTATTTGCAACTTTTCTATTTCCCATTATTTTAACAACTTGGAAGACAACTGGGCATGTTACAATAATTTATGCATTTTCAATTCTCTTTTCAATTTCTTCCAAATTTCGAAATTTCCTCCAAAACTTTGCTCATATAATACGTTACAAATAGTGAGCGGGTGTGAATTCTTTCTTACTGGGTGCCATACAAGTTGCAAATTATCCAATTGGCGTCACTCTTAAGCAGCAAATGAATTCCTTAAAGAATAGTCCCTATTCTAATTTTTTGCGTTTTTTATGTGATTTTGGCGTCAAATCGTAGCCATTTATTTTGCTAATGATTAAATGTATTGGTAGGTTTACTTTTCTAAAGGATTTTCTTCTTCCCAAGGGATTGCAAGATTCTACATATGGAAATTCTCTTGACATTTCTTAGTCCTTCACATATGCTTAACCTAAACGCAGATATCCAAGTTCGACACAAGATGTTTGTGTTAATGATGTTACTATGTTTTCTTCAGAACTATGGAACACACCGTGAATAAGTTGTGTGGCGTCAAAATTACAATGTTCCTTTTATAGGTATTTACAGACTTACGCAGTAGTTCAAAAATCGGAAAACACTGTCGTCTGATATGACTATAATAAAATTACTTTCATAAGAGAGTGGATTTTCTCTTCCGAACAACAACAAATGAATTATGGGTGTAAGAAAAAGTTTTCGTGAAGGCTCTTACAAACTATGAACAAAATTTTTAGTTAATTTCTCACGCAAGTTCATAAAATAATCTTAATGAACTGGGCCGAAATGACGAAATGAATAATAAATAAATCGTTAAAGGCACAATAAATTTTGTAAGATTGAAAATATTTGGAGAATCTCTTGTGATGAACCTTAATTGTGTGACTTCTCAAATTGTCGCTAACCAAAAAATGTTTTTTATTTTCAAAATCAAAAAATGTTAAATTTTCAAAGATCAATAAAACGCAAAAAAAAATTATTTCTCAACATTTTGTAACACTTGGTTTCATTTTGGAGGTTGGAAATATTACTGTAGTACTCAAGGACATCGACAAAAAATAATTTTATTACGCATTCACTTACCGTTAGTATTTTAAAAAACAAATTCCAACATCTATTTTTGTACTTCTCCTAAGTTAACCAAAACATTTCTTTTTTCTCATTCAGCGGCTGGTTCGACGCCAGTTAAATAATTTTTACAGTTGGTTGCTTATACATCAGGAAGAAAATTTCGTTCAATGATTCTTGATCCAAAGAGGTGAGTTGTAACACGATTATTGAAATTGAGTGTAATGTATATTGTTGAGAGCTTTGTAACTTGATTCCTAATTTTCAGCCATTTTTTACCCTTGTGTGCTACTTTGAGCTTTGTTACGTTTTCACGCCGCTCATTTAAATTTCAAAGACCTTTCTGAGCAACTTTACCAGATTTGTTCCGACAAATGTACTAACAATAAACCATGAGATCATACAACGAAGTCACTTCGGCCAAGACGGAAAGTGTAAAAAATAAAATCAACACTTGTTATAGCTCGAGTTAATCATAGGTGATTGATGTTACAGAAGCAATCCTACACATTTGTTCAAGTTGATAACATAAGTTGGTTACGTTATGCATTGCATAATTTTTTGGGATTAGAACCTAACCTAAATAAAATAAATCAACTGATCATCAATAAAATTTGTGTTTTAATAACTACAATAAAATTCCCGCCTCCCTCCAAGTGACCAAGAGGATTTGAGCCCTGATCCATTAGACTTACTGAGATTGTGGTGGCTACATAAGCCTTATCATCATCGTAGCCAATAAAAGAACCGCGCTAATTGAAATCACTGAAATAATTAGCCAAATCCAGACCGGAATTTCAAAGGGGTCAAAGTACAGTGACATTGGACCCCTTCCCTTGACGTTATCACAAGTGATAAATTTCATGCCTCGTGGAATTTCTATAATCTTGAAGAAATCATTGATGTTCCTGCCAAACGGCTTTTTGCAGCCGACGCAAAGATCCGGCCGCATGGCAACTGAGTATTGAAACCATTTCGGATCCGTGTAATTCCATTCATAATCTCCAGTCACGTAGTGAACCAGTGTTTGGTTCAACGTCCTGGGTTCGCTTCTGCGTAAAGGATTTCCTTCCCTTGCGCTCACTACTTGAGTCCAAATGTCATCCACCTCCGTTTTTTCACAGCATTTGTAACGGAATCAAAAGTCCTGGACATAGCGTCTGCGCAGTAGGAAGTTGAGCAGTTAAATCTGATTCTGCAGGGTTCTTCATGCCAGCAAAGGATGTAGCCAGAATGATGGGGGCCAGAGTTGGGAAACGATAGAAGGAAAATGGGTAGGTTAAAAAGGGAAATCTCTAGCCTCTTGGCAACATTGTCCATGTAAGGAAAATAGTTTTCCAAGCTGTTAGAATAATTAATGAGCATGACAAATAATTTTGGAAAATATTTTTGGGTTTTTATAAAATTTTGCAAGGAGCTTTCAACACTCAATTTCTGCCTAGTATCCATAGGAAAACCATTTCAATAGCCAATGTTCACAGCGCACTGGATATTTTTCAGCTTGAGTGCAACCCTTTTAGGAAGGTCGTACGTTCCCCAGGGTTTTGTGTTAGAAAGTTTTCTCAGTTCAAATGGGGTTTTCATTTCTCCGTATTCTAAGGGTTGACCAATTTGAATGAGAAAAATAAAACAATTTTTAAATCCACCCGCGAAAGTTTTCAATTTTTGGGATTCGTTTTCCTGATTTGCTTTGAAAGAGGGAGATTGGCAAAAGAAATCCTTGGGAAGGATAGTAGTGATGAGTATGAGCGGGAAGAGAAGGCTTGGGTATTTCATGCTCAAGTGGAATTTTGATGCTTCTATCGAAAACAAAAACGGTTTTTTGTTTTTTAGTGTGGGTTAATTTTTTTATCATGTAAAATATTAAATTAAATTCAAAGCAACAAGGAAAATTGTGGATCGAGAGGCCCTGGATTAGAGGAATATTTAATTTTTTACTGCGTAAATCTGAGTTTATTATCTGACAATGAGTCGGACACGTCGAGTCGGACGATGTTTTTTTGTAATCCAGCTCAAATGGGATTCATAAATAATTATTAATTTTCTTGGAATTTTTTCTACAGCTTGCAAAAAAATAAGTCCATTAATTTTTTTGCAGCAGACAGAAGTGGCGATTGAGTATAGTTATATAGAATTGGAAAGAGATACACATTGGTGGTGGCTGCAGGGCGGTAACTTGCATAACACGGGAGTTATCGGGTATTTTCGGTTTTTTCAGTTTATCCAAAATTGCTCGAAAACAAGTAAGCCGATTTTGACCAAAATTTTTCCTTTCTGTAGCATTTTTTATTCCCCAGACCACCCTTTTTTAGTTTTTTGAAATTCTTAAAAATACTTCGAAATTTGGAACCTTTATTTCCAAAATTTTGATCTTTTTCAAAATTTGTGAATTTTAGCTTCTAAAAAAATGTTTAAAATTCCGAACTTCTTCTTTGAATTTAATCAATTTTTTTTGGACAACTAAAGTGAGATTTAGTTGAAAGTATGTAGATGCTCAAGTTTGACGCTAATGAAGAAAAAATTGCAAGTATGGGCACATTTACATTGGGTCAGTTAGTCTCTCCTTCATGGTGGTACATATGCGTTTAACACGTGTGTATACTTATTAATTTTACCAATTTTTAAATTCCTAACATGAAAAAATATTTTGAAATGTCGAAATTTTTCTTTGTAATGTTTTTAACATGGATGATTTTGAAAAAATGCATTTTAATTAATTTTGTAAAAGGCTTGAATAATTATGGTTTTGAATACTTTTGAACATTTTAACGAACAAAACAAGAAAATTTTCCCGTAGGAACACATAGAAGTCAAATAGAAAATCAATAGTTATATAGTTTGGTACGCATATTGTTTCTGTATCATAAATATTTATTCATAAAAGCATCAAGATCAAGACTCTTTGCGAGTTGGAAATTTTGCGTGAAGGTTTTTAGTAAAGGTTTCACCTTTAATTCACTTTTGTGGATATCGGATCATGAGATCCGGTAGACTTTTTCTTTACTTCTGCTGCTCACGCCGATTAAATGTTCAAAAGCGAACGTCGCAATCCTATATGACATTGAAGTGGCCTATCATTTTGAGCGTAACTTTCTAGCCCATAAGTCTGTTTTCACTTGGTGCTCTTACAAATCGGGTGAAGAATTTCTAAAATTCGATGGAACAGAAAATGTGGTAGAAATTTCGGTAAAATATTTGGAATTATTTCAGCGGAAAGATTTGAACGTTTTAATAAAAAAAAAATTATCTCGATTAAATTTACCAGGTGCGATCCAGCTTAAAATTGAGAAGCAGGGCCAGGATACAAATTCTTGAAACGCCGTTAAGCTATTGCTGTATGAGAATGGAAGGTAATTCACTTCTTTATGTTTAGATTCTGTCAATTATGGAATCTCGTACATCTTGTGCAATTCCAAACCCCAAGTTAAGATGAAAAAAAAATGCTTATCAAAATACGTTTTTATATCCAATGATTTCCGTGGGACATGGTCTGAAGTTATGGAACTTAAGTTGTGCAAACTGAAACTTGTTGACTTGAAAAATTTTGAACGGCGTTTGTGCATCAGATTTTCTATATGCAAACGTGTATTTTGAGGATTCAATTGACATTAAAATATATTTCTTCAGTGGGATGGAAATTTTCACCCACAATAACACAACTGTTATTGTGATTGAAAATTTAAGCAAATTGTTTGCTTCAAGAGGAGAATTCATTTTTATTATTCAAACTGAATTTTTTCAGTGCATCACATCTATCAATTTTAAATTCTATGAAATTGCAATTAGTCATAAGTCAACTAATCTATCAAAGTAATGTAATGGAAGGAAAAAAAAAATGTATTTCTTACTCGTCGTTAAGCTATAGCAATAAAAAAAATGTCTACGACTGAACGGAAAAAATTATTTCTTATTTCACCACAATTTATTTTGAGGGAACAAAAATTCATTGACTGCCTGTAAATGGAAAATGAACATGCATTAATGTTGACTAAAATAATAAATGAATTTCGATTGACGAAATTGTTTTGAAAGATTTTTAGTACATTTTTTGAATTTTATGTTATTCACTTTTATGTAATATAAAAGTACCCTATTAGGGGTCACCTATTAGTGGTACCCTATTATATATATAATAGTATCTATAACAGTCAAATGATTCTTACGAGATGTGAGAAGGCGGCATTTTCAATGGTCAAGTTACCCACTGGATCTTCTTGTGGAATTTCCTCCAAATCGTCGATTGGGGGTTCCTCCTCTCCGCATTGATTTTTGGCAGAACTCTGTTGGGGAGGTGAAGCTTCCATTTTTAGTGCTAAGTTGAGGTTTCTAAAAAGCAGCAAAATAATCAAAAGTTTAAATTAATTACAGCTTCTTCACGTCCTGTGGGATTTGATTTTGAAATTGTTATGTTCATTTTGAGCAAAGTTGCCAATGGCAAAAACACAAAAGCCTAGGGTTTTTGGGACACCAAGAATTTTGGGAAATTAGGTTTTTCATATGCACACACATGCAGTAGAAGGCACCAATGTATGGTGTATGGTAGTTGGCGCTTCCCAATTAGGTTATAAATACACAATATAAGAATAGGAGGGAGTAGGTAAGGAAGAAGGACTAAAAGTGCTTTACCGTTGTAACGTAAAAATTCCAATACTTGTCATTGAAATGGGAAAATTATTTTAGACGAGAGAGTGCCTTAAAAACCCACATAATGCTGCACACCGGAGAAAAACGTTTTAGCTACAGGTTTTGCTCCTCCAAAACTATAAATGTTGCAGTCTAAAGAAAGGAAAATTGAAAAGGTTGCTTGTGATTTTTAATAAAGTGAATTGATTAAGCTCGGCCTTTATTTTTTCACAGTTCAACTTTTACATTCCAGCAAATCACTATATCACCGTTTTTTGTGTTTTTTATTAAGGGTCTTTTAGGCTTTCGCCCATGACCCGATATGTCACCGTATTTGATAATAAAATCGTACATCCAGAAATTTAATCCCCAGCAATTTCATGGATTTTATTGTGAACTTTCAGACAATAAATATTATAGAGTTAATTCTAGTAATGTAGAATGTCTAGTCTGTAAAATTGATGTATCACAAATTTTCACGTTCTTTTTAGATTTTAGAGAGTTAAGCGTAAAAAAATTAACAAGATTAGCCTGACCTCTAGTTGAAGTAAGGAAAACCCCTTGCGTTTTTCATCTTGTTCTGTTCCAACTTCCACCCCTCCTTAATATATGTATATATATATATTTCACACATCGTTCTGCAGATCAATACTGTACCATTGCGAATAATAATGTGAAAGTTAAACCCTCGGTCAGCTACCTTCCTCCCCTTATTGGTTCTACGTTAGATCCCGCAAAAATTCCCTCCCCCCGTTGCAACACTGCATTAACACTCGCGCTTTTCCCAAGTCCAGTCTTGCTGGGAAATTGAGAAGGTTTCCCAGGCGTCTCGCCGATTCTTCCACCGAATATGAGGTAAAAAAATATTCGGAATAGTAATACAGTGGATAACGTTGGAATTGGTTTTGTACACATGAGATCAAAAGGGTATTTATGCCTAGATATTTAGGAAGCGGCACAATTTTGGCGAAATATTATCACATGCAAACTTTCAAAAAAAGAAAGAGTGTGGAATAAATCGCATTGTACTTGATCACTTTAGTATCAAATTTTATTTATAACTTTTTTGTTTTGCAGAATTTTCCAACTAGACTTGCTATGAAAACGTCAGCAGATAAACATGACGACAGGCGACTTGTAACATTCAACCGGTTAAAATCGTTTTTGTCCGCAGAAAAGGACAAAAAATTCGTCCAACTCCACTCATTTAATCCACACATTTTACTGAATTACATTTATTTATTGAAATTATTTCTCATAAACAACTTTTATTACAGGGTCGTTTCGTTGGTGGCCATAAGAAATCACCCGACCGAAATTCCGGGAACCAATGATGTTTTCCAAAACAGTGTAAATGCAGCAATTAGCAGAGACTTGGAACCCCCCATTACAGTTCCTGATGTTAATAGAGTTGATTATATGCAAGAAAACATATAACATGGAGATTATATACAAAATGGCTTACTTTACCAAATTCTACCATTATCGATTCTTCACTGTCGTCTCCGCCATTAAGTGGAGAAGATAATGATGGGTTGGGTTGCTTCATTAAACGAATTCCCTGTTTTTCTCTTTTCCCTTCTTTCTGTTTTCCCGATTTGTCGATTTTCCTCCAAGTGTACTTCCCTGAATGGTTTGGGTTAAACTCGGGCCGTTGCGACAGCTACCCCCAGCGGGTAGTTTTCTTTTGCTCAATAAGATCCATCTTGTCTATATAAAAGGCCCGACATAAACATAAACATATGTAATCGTCAGTTGATTTCTTCAACCTCAATGATCACAGAATATTAACCTTGTAGCTAACCGGCAAAGCTGTACACTTTTATGTTTATAGGTATCAAATTTAATAAAAAAGCAATAATAACTTTACCAATTAAATCTATTTAAAGGTATTAATGTTTATGCTTAGTGTTAAGTACTAACGTATTTTTAATAGATTATATTATGCACACAATGACAACTTTCTTACACAACTAATGGATATGCACTATGCTATAAGATCTTTGGAATAGAACTGTTCGAATGTTCAAATTCCGAAAAAAGAATCTCTACTTTGGAACCCCAGATTATTGACGAAGCTGAAGCACAAATGGTTCTAAGTGAAAGATTTTGTCTTGAAACACGCTTTAACCTAACTTTGGCTTTCAATACCAAATCCCTTTCATACCTATAAGCTTAGGTGGTACGAAATTTCATGAATAGCTTTTCAAATTTCTTCCATGATAACCATGTTGTATGGTTTGAAATGAATATAAGGGAAGAAGGTTTCCGAAGACAACGTTTCGCAATTTGACTGTGGACTATGCCCTTTTTTATACAGATTATAGGTAAAAATTATATCATGATTTATAATATCATTATTAAATAATAATAAAATTATTAATATAGTATATAATATTTTGTTTTTGCTCACAGGTCTCGGGACTAACACAGGGAGTATGAATAAAGAATACCTCGAGGATTGTGCAGATATGGTAACTTTAAACGTCAACTACTCTATACTATCAGTATTTCTTAAAGGAACTTTGGTGAAATTATCTGAATATTGAGAGTAGGTGAGATTATGAAAACCTTATTGTAGTTACAAAGGTTTACTTTTGGAGATATTTCTTTGTCATCTTATTATTGTTAGGTTCCAAGTATCAATGGAGCGTAAATATCCTTAATCATAAACAACATTGTATTAAATATAAACAATGGTCCATGTACGTGATAAAGGGCCTTTATACTTGGGTATAGGAGGTTGTAGTGAACTGATGTACCATAAATTTGTACATTTATATGTATGTATATTATCCAAATATTTACAAATTAAGGTACACTTATAGGCTCACTAGTAAAACTGAAAGTGCACCTGCTGACGTTTGTGTACAGTTTGCATTGCAAAAATATTATAGGGATGTCTTTCTATATATGATTACAATCTTTAATATACATTTAACTCCACACGACAAGCAGATAAATCATTCCACAGAAAAATTGAACTTGAAGCTGTGGTATTAGTGAACCTCACCGAAGTAGATTCAAGATAAAAGCAAATACTCTCATAGCTAACAACAACACATGCTGACGAAACAATGATGCAGTTACGAGCAATATTTACGTAAAATAAATTTATTGGCAAATTTGTTTTGCATATCTACTGTGCAAAAGGCATGTGCGGTTATTAATATCAACCTCAGTTCTCCTTGCTTATAGTACCTGGAATTACAGCTAAAAAGTTAGATGCTGCAAAAATCGAGTAAGCCGTCTTCATTATTGAAAAAACTTCACCCTTCTCAGCGTTGAAAAAAATCAGGAGCATAACTAGCCTTAAAGCTTTTTATGGTGAGATACACTCTTAATTATATAGTTCGGAATTATTTTTTGCCGAATTTGAAGACGCTTATTTTGAAATCTTTAGCTCCACGGGTGGGAATAGTGCCCAATGTGGTACTTTATACCCGTAGGTTTCCTTAAATTGGATTATTAACATCTCATTGCATTATTGCACATAATTGTTTCCATTATTAACTTCAATAATTGTCACCATAATTAGGACCAGAATTGGTACCATGATTATGGTGAGGAAATGCTCACAATTATGATCAAAATT
>JAQFXU010005398.1:0-11737 GCA_034693705.1 Spatulosminthurus flaviceps | reverse complement strand
TAAGGTCACAAAATGACCCAAATCGTGACGTAGAATTATAACATAATTCTACTTCTACCAATTTGACTGACTACTTGTACTAATTTTTTTGCCCTTTCATGTAATTTAAAGATCATGATTTCACGATTTGGATACAAAATTATAAGTTCCCCCCCGAATACTCCCGGAGGATTTGCGGGTGTTATAGTGGGAGTAAAATTGTAAAATAAGTCCCTATCTGGAGCTAAAAAGTTTCTCCGTATTTGACGTTAAGAACAAAATTCTAACTTTATTACCTACAAAATATGCAGCTACAAATTTTTCGATGCATCAAATGAAAAAGTTTACGTTTCAAACATTACCCGGGAACAGATTGGGTAGCTCCACTGGTTTAATCCGCAGCTATTGAGTAAAATGTACAGCCTGGTTTGAAGCACACTTCGTAGCAACATTTTAAGTGAGATTAAAATTTTGAAATTCTTATGGGTCCTAAGGCCCATTGAGAGGTACATATATAGTTTAATTAAAATGGGGCAGTAAAAGGGTGATTATATTACCCGGGTTTTTGGTGAGAACCGCTCGGCTCAGCAGCGCTACCAAAGTTGTCGGTGTTACCGATAAATATCCATCGAATTTGGTTCTGTTACAAACAATGTCAACTCCATATTTTGTCAGAAAATTATTATTTTCCAAAATGAGCTTTAAGTTTCAAATGACTTATGGAAACTTTCCACCCTAACCTCAACTTGCTTCATCGGACACAATTCCAGACACAAAAATTATTTGAAAATACTTCGACGTCCTAAATACTCAAAAAATTGTGGGGAATCATAAAAAAAATATGCTAGCACCCATTCATTCCATCTCTAGCTTTAAAATGAAATATAAATTTTGTTTCTTTCAACCTGCCCCACCCTTCTGTATACTACATTTTTCATGCCCTGGCAGGTTTTCATAATTTGATTTTAAAATGAAAAGTGTAGACTTAAAAAATTTTCACTAAAATAGCGTTAGATTTTCATCTCAAAAACAAAAATTCTTCATAATTTAATGGAAAAGCTATAACGAAAATTAATGCAAGTATTCCTAAAGGTATTCGAATTGGAATCGGTATGACTGAATATTCAAATGATATTCGAATTCATATCGGAATCCGAAAAAAATTGTATTCCAAAAAGTATTGAAAATCCGTATTCAATGGGAAAAATATTTTAATTCGAATTTTAATTTATATTTTTCCGATTTCCCATCCTTGTTTTATTATTCAGCTAAACTAATGGTAATTAAAAATACATTGTAATTAAATGGTACAAAAGTTCAACCGGAGAGAGGGAGAGTTGAGGACAGGGAAGAGTTAAAATTGCAAAGCTTTCGAGAATATTTTATTTTTGGAGCCAAATTTCAAAATATTTGAATAAATTTTTATACATGTAGGGCCGTTCCGGGCCCATTGAGTGGGAACAGGAAAAGCTTGTGCCCGTACCGTTCCCTAAAAAAGGTGAAATTCTTCGAAATATCCAGAACTGGATTTTATGAATTTCTGAAGTCATTTTTGCAAAATGATTTTTTCAATAACTAATCCAACAAATACAAACTGTTCGAATAAATTATTATTGTGAAGCCAAGAATCCTATTTGCGGTTAACTTGCTCAGAGTTTGTTCCTCTTCCTAAAAAAAGAAGCTTTTTTTATTAGCTTGTCAAGCGCAGCATGTTATGGTATCATTTTGAAAATTACTACTAGTGCCCGTATTTTTAACTTCTAAGGAAGGAAGGATGTAGCGGGTGTGGATTTGATTGTGTATGAATATGACAATTTTTGCTACATTAATCCTCCTACAACTTCCCATCCTTAAAATGTACAAAACAAGTAATTTTGGGAGTTAAAAGGGTAGAATGAAGCTTGAGAAATGGTGATTTTAAAAGAAAGAGTTTTGCACGCAGCTACAACTTTTAAAATTCTACAACGTCTATGCGATTGTGTCAATCTTTGTTGCAAGAGCCACGAAGTAAATGATGATGAGGATCTTTGACGGCTCCTGCTGACTTTCTTGTGTAAATTCTAATATCGGCGTCTAAGCTAAACGGCGATGGGAAAAGCTGGGAAACTTTCAAGCGGATATGGCTTTATTATTTACATTACGAGATATTATGTAGAATGTTAAAATCTGTTGGGAAGAAAATTCTGTTGAAAAGTAAGCATTTAATAATTAGAGCTGCGATCGGGTCAAGTAATTTTCAAAGTTGACTTGGCCATCAAACGTCGAGTAAATACTTCCTTCGACCTGAACTTGCGATTGATTACAAAATAACAAAGTGAAAACGTAGAAGCAAGAATTTTATAATTTCTTTGTAATGTGAAAAGCCTTTAAGTCCCATGAAAAATATTTTTATAGGGATTTCTATAGAAATCTTTTACTATTGGTAAAAGTAGAGGCCAATTATGAAATTCATGCGATCATGATTTGTTAAATTTATTGTGCAAGTGGTCACAGGAAATAATAAATGAGCTGTGCCTTCTTTCCTGTGTGGTTAATTACAGCAGCTGGGTGGTGCACACGCCCAGAAACTCGTTTGTAGATTTGACCCCAGAATTCCCCCATAAAAGTTTGATGCAATTTTTAAACCGCAGAAGTTATAATAACAAGCAACGTATATTCTGAAAGCCCATATTTTTGCCTTTCAGAATTGTTGCGTCAATTATTACCGAAGATAAAACCCCCTGACTGCATCCAAATTCCCCATGTTCCCCTTATGGGGGATTAAAATATCTCCCATAATGGCGTAATGGTAGTACCTTCACAGTTTTATTCGTTCACATCAGCAGAAAAAGGATGTACGGCTCTAAATTTACATGCATTATGCTGCCAAAACACCAACAGAACAGACTTTACAAACCCTTGCCCAAATTTTGAAAAACTCGATGATTTCATAAGCTCTTGGTTAAATGGCTATTTATTCTGACCAGGAAATTGTTTGACGAATTTGGTCTCGAATGTGGCCTGATTTATCTTACTCAAAAAAATCCAAATATTTTGCCAACCCAACCAAAATAAGTGGGAAACAAGACAACCCACCCGAAAAAATTTTCCACCGACGAAAATAAACTTTTCACGAACTACTCGGAAATTTCCACGGAAATGTCGACTCAGATAGATCTCAAGTAAAAATGAAATAAAAGTCCCAAATACGACCCAAATATACAATGAAATCACAAGCGCCAAGGAGCTTTCCATACTCAACGCTTTCACAGCCTCATCCTTACTAACCCTCCCCACAGGGTAAGTCTTTCTGAACCGCGGAAACCGAATTTTATGCCATTTCTCCCACAACCCAAAAACCCCACTAACTACTCAACATTGTAAGAACTCTTTTCCTCACATAATTATACTTCAAACTAAATGTCCCGGGCCAGAAAAGCTTTTCTCGGGCCAGAAATTTATCATCATTTTCGACATCACCATTATGTGCAAATTTCTTCCCATTTTTCTTCATCGCTTCCTCCGCGTATCCCCAATAGTGACCAAGATGTTCAGAAAAAACGGCAAGGGCAGTCCGTGGAGCTGAGAGCTTCTCTTCCATAAATTTCCCCACATATCTTTGCGCAACGCAACGAATATTATATGGAAACCCTGTGGTAAAGTTTTCTGGCTCAATCTTTACATCATCGCCATATTCAAAAATATTGGGCACGCTGATGCATTTGGATACGCAGAGGTCATTTCTGCCATCGTTGCACTTCCACTTGCTCCAGCCCATGTACTTTTCCCCTGCAGGCACAAAAATTGTAAAGTTCCTTAAATCTTCGAAATATTTCCATTTTGTGGAAAAATCATTTTCCAGGGTAAAGGCAGTTTTCAAAAGGCCTCGGTATCCGTTTGAAATTACTATGACACTTAAGAGCCATGCCGTAACTAGGAAATTTCTAGAATTCCCGCCTCCCTCGAAGAGACCAAGAGGATTTGAGCCCTGATCCATTAGACTTCCAAATACTGAGATTGTGGTGGCTACATAAGCCTTATCATCATCGTAGCCAATAGAAAGCACCGCGCTAATTGAAATCACTGAAATAATTAGCCAAATCCAGACCGGAACTTCAAAGGGGTCAAAGTACAGTGACATTTCCAATTTCCTTCCCTTGACGTTATCAGAAGTGATAAATTTCATGCCTCGGGGAATTTCTATAATCTTGAAAAAGTCATTGATGTTCCTGCCAAACGGCCTTTTGCAGCCGACGCAAAGATCCGGCCGCATGGCAACTGAGTATTGAGACCATTTCGGATCCGTGTAATTCCATTCATAATCTCCAGTCACGTAGTGAACCAGTGTTTGGTTCAAAGTCCAGGGTTCGCTTCTGCGCAAAGGATTTCCTTCCCTTGTGCTGACAACTTGAGTCCAAATGTCCTTACTATCCATCCACCTCCGTTTTTTCCCAACATTTGTAACGGAATCAAAAGTCCTGGACATGGCGTCTGCGCAGGAGGAAGTTGAGCAGTTAAAACTGATTCTGCAGGGTTCTTCATGCCAGCAAAGGATGTAGCCAGAATGACGGGGGCCAGCGTTGGGAAACGATAGAAGGAAAATGGGTAGGTTAAAAAGGGAAATCTCTAGCCTCTTGGCAACATTGTCCATGTAAGGAAAATAGTTTTCCAAGTTGTTAGAATAATTAATGAGCATGACAAATAATTTTGGAAAATATATTTGGGTTTTTATAAAAATTTGCAAGGAGCTTTCAACACTCAATTTCTGCCAAGTATCCAAAGGGAAACCATTTAAATAGCCAATGTTCACAGTGCAATGGATATTTTTCAGCTTGAGTGCAACCCTTTTAGGAAGGTCGTACGTTCCCCAGGGTTTTGTGTTAGAAAGTTTTCTCAGTTCAAATGGGGTTTCCATTTCTCCGTATTCTAAGGGTTGACCAATTTGAATGAGAAAAATGAAACAATTTTTAAATCCACCAGTGAAAGTTTTCAATTTTTGGGATTCGTTTTCCTGATTTGCTGTGAAAGAGAAAGATTGGGAAAAGAAATTCTTGGAAAGGATAGTAGTGATGAGTATGAGTGAGAAGAGAAAGCTTGTGTATTTCATGCTCAAGTTGAATTTTGATGCTTCTGTCGAAAAAAACGATTTTTTGCGGTTTTAGTGTGGGTTAATTTTTTCGTCATGTAAAATAATAAATTAAATTCCAAGCAACAAGGAAAATTATAATTCGGATCGAGAGGCCCTGGATTAGAGGAATATTTTATTTTTTGCTGCGTAAATCTGAGTTTATTATTTGACGATGAGTCGGACACGTCGAGTCGGACGATGTTTTTTTTCTAATCCAGTTCAAATGGGAGTCATAAATAATTATTAATTTTCTTGGAAGTTTCTTCTACAGCTTGCAAAAAAAATAAGTCCATTAATTTTTTTGCAGCAGACAGAAGTGGCGATTGAGTATAGTTAGAATAATTTCAAATTATAGGAAAAGTTTCACTTAAGGAGACAATTAAAAATAATTTGAAAGCATATTTTCTTTGCTCCTTGAGCATTTTCTTTTTATAATAAACAATAAAGTTATACGTGATTATATTAAAGCTATATTCAAGTACATTAGTACAACAGAAGTGGTCCCGAAAATTATAGCTAATGTGGGAAATAATTGGATTCTCAAGGACCGCAAATTGTTTATTTAAGTTTTAATTTAAATAAATTACTAGAGCCCTTTAAAACCACGTAGAACGTACTTGTTTTGAATTTTTTTCCAATACCAATCCAAGAGGGCAAGTGAACTTTTGGTTTGAAATGGTAAGTGAATGAATGGAAATAAAATAAAATGGATTTTATATTTCTGAATTAAATTTTGTGGGCGACACGAATTGCCTCAACAGTTTTGATGAAACTTGCAGCGGAGCATTGTCGGATCTTAGGATCTTTATCACTCGTATAACTTCATGGGATTGGTGCCGTACCTTTTCCTTTGTTCCGCGGAAAAAAAACTATTTATGAAATCCCTGGAATTCCCAACCAAGTAACTCTAAATTCATTTTTTTAAATCGTGGGCTGATGGTTTTGAAGCTAAAACCTAAATTATTTATAAAATTCTATTCTTTGTCAATGAGATTCATTTTTTATATAATTTTTGTAAACACTTTTTGTTTTCTGTGGCTTCCCCCTTGAGCATATTAAAATTCGAATTAGTGTGAAAAGAACAGGGTATCCAACAAGAATGTTGAGAATCAAGTGTAGAATATAATTAAAGAGTGAGAGTGAGCCCTTAAATATGCAGGTCGAGAGTAAGTATCAAATGAGAAAGGGTACAAAAGAGTTAATTTTAGGTTGCTCAGAAGAAGAGTCTGGAGGTGAACCTTAGACTAAAGACTATAAATTAGTCTTGAGTCTAAGGTTCATTTATGACTCATCATAATGTCTGTAAACAGCTGTCTGCTAAATTGTGCAGACAGGTGTCTGCCAAGTTGAGTAGACAACTGTCTGCTGTCTGCTAGATTGTGCTATTTGTCTGCTGTCGGCTGTCTGCCATCTTGTATATTCAGCAGACAGTTGTCTGCCAGCTTGAGCAGACAATTGTCGGCTGTCTGCTAACTTGTACCACCCGACAACAACCTTCGCATTGAGCCCTTCTGTTCCCAGTGTGGTTGGGAACGGGTGGTAAGATTTTGCAAAATGATGTAGTACCATACCATAGATGAAAAAAATCATTGTGGTAATCTATTGCAGGATTTCGACTTGGGCCCGGGTTTGATATAAATAAATAGACCGGGTTTCGCCTGGTTCGGGCTGTTAAAAAACTTAACCGGGTTTACATCGGATTCAGGTTGTAAGAAGAAATTAGCAGGCGAGCCAAATCAAAAAAAAATAAGAAAAAAATACTTTTTGTTATAAACTTTTTAACCAATTTCCGAGAACGCTTTACACTTTTATTGCTAGCAAAATTTGAAAAAAAATCATAGTTGAAATTAGTTGGTTATTTTGTATTCAAAAGTTTGTCGAATATTATTATTTCCAAAAATATTTTTTACTGAAGCACGTTTTTTGGCGGAACATTTTCTTGTAGGTTTAATTTTGTTCCGAAAATGGTTTTTTCAGGAATGTTTTCTCCTAAAATAACTTTTTGCGGGCGGGATTTTTAAAATAATCTTGTATGCAGTATCAAAGGCTTATCAACATCATACACTAACAGGGAGGACAGAGAGACTGCCATAACTGACGCCGCCTTAGCTAAAAGCATGAAATTATCTCGAGGTGATGATTTTTTAAATGCATTAAAAATTTAATAGTTCATAATAATAATTACTGAACTATTACAGCAGTACACGATATATTGTCAAATTGAATGGGATTGATTACAGTGAAATATAAAATCGAAGTTGTTTACATCCCAAGGAGTTCAAATTCTTCCACACAAATTTTCATACAACCCTTTCCGTCTCCACCACAATTAAATAAAGATGGTTAGAGTATTATTGGAATAAAGCTGGGGCAGGGTTATCCAAATTATTTATTTTTAGTTGATTTGCAGCTGAAAGTTAAGTAGGTAGGAATAAATATTGTATTTGATTGCTATAAGTACTAATTCATAGTGAATATACGGTTTGTTTACATTTTACAACTAAAACTGAATGATTGTTATAAGTTTATATTGGTAGACTATAACCTGCCCGAATCTCATGTATTTACATAATAATGAGATAGTGTGATACATGCAACGAAAAAAAAAAGACCATTTATTTTTATGCCTTCTGTGTTTGATACAGTTTAACGCCGATTAAAATAATGACTATATAAAATTTGATGTTTTTGTTCAAGTCGATATGGCCATAGCCCTTACAACCACTGCTTTGCTCGATTTCTTTTTACATTAATGACTATATAAAACGGGCACCATTTTGCGAGTTGATTGGCTATCTGGTGATCATATTTTGGAGGACTGAAGTAAAATACTCGTGATAAATTATGGAGATATATTAGGGGATTTACTTCAAAAGAGGTCTGTTCTTAAGTTGTGACTCCGCCCTAAAAAAAATTAGCAGCTACGGGATTATAAAGTGAGCCTGAATCATATTCCTACTCATTTCACAGTTTCGTTCAAACAAGTTTTGAATTATTATGTGATAAAATTTTAAATAATAATTCAAAGCTCAGAAATTCTATGAATTGGTCCGAAACAATAAAGCAATACAAGAATTTAGGATCAACACACAGTTTTTCTATTTCTTAGGAAATTTTCTCACGTCATTTTGGTCAACACAAAATCCTGAATTTGCTAGGAAATAAGTGTCGACTTTGGCATTGAAGTTTCCAGAAAATCATCCGTTTGTCCTTCGTAATGTTAGCGTGAATTGTAATTTACGACACCATAACGAACGCGGTGCACTGAAGTACAGGGGCGAATTCCGCAGTCGGCGTAAAGCTCAAGCTGTCTAAACCATAGATCTACATTATAGAAGGGAACTGATGCAGTGCTTAGAGATTGCATGGTGCATTTGAAAATTTTCTCGTTGTGTCTACTATTTTGGGACCGTGGAATTATTTCTTCCCTATGCTAAAACTATGTCGTAATTGCGTGCATTATAGATCATGCTTTATTAATTAAAAATCCCAATGACGTAATAAAAACTTTCCGTAAGAAATTTTTTGGGAAACTCTTCTTACGAGGATATTGAAATATTCTGTTTTGAAATTTTTGGAAACAATAAGTGAATCATAAAAATAAAATATTATATAAAAAAAATTGTCAATAAAAGTTTTACAGCTTATGAGCTTCATCATAAAGAAATACTGGACCGTGTTAGTGAGTATAAAATTCGCCATTTTTTGTAATCAGTTTTCTCCATAAATTCCAAAATAATCGGTAATAATTTACAAACTTAAGTAGTTGATCGCGATGCTTTGAAGAACTTGTCTGGATAAAAGCTATCTGCTTTTCATGTTCGCGAAATAATCTGCAGGAATAGAAATACACTAGTGGATATTTTCCCTCAAAATATATACTTGCTAGAAAATCTGTCGAGATTAAACGCCGATCATAGAAAGATGATGGCTAATACTTCACCTCCGAATGTAGATTGACCTTAGGTGTAGTTCGCAACTGGGTTATTTCATTACTTCATGGAATTATCAAGACAAAAACAGGAATGTAGGAATGCGAGTTGGACACAGAACCATCCCGCAAGAAGTACCCACTCAAGCTGTTATATACCTTCTGAAATTGTATCTCTTCATTTTGGCAAAACATTACATGGAATTTGCTACGGTTCGAGTACCGACTACATCATTAATATTCTAGAATATTAATTATTAAAAAATTCGTAAAAATATTACAAACTGAATTGAATAAGTTTTAGATTCCTCGACTTCCTTTTATTTGTAGACCCGTTACCCAGCAAATTGCTTTGAAGGGACCGGCAATAGCAATCACGTATGTACAATTGGGAACGAGGAATTGAACACGGCCCATTCAAACGCGTTCACTTTTATTGATGAACAAATTTTTCCTAAACTATTCCGAAGTAAAAACTTACAAATATTTTCAGCAAATATCGCACTTTGAAAGTAACGATATTGAATTATATACGTTTCTATTTTCTTCACTCACCACAGAATGCGTGTTTACTGCTGATCCGCACCATAGGGATGGCCGTTCTTAGATTTTGCTGGCCAATCGGCGTCGAACTTGAGCCTTCAAGTGAAAACATGAAAAGTTGTTGATCTATAATAGATAACATTTGTGCATAAATTCTTCAGATGAATATTCAGAAAGGTTATGAAATTGTCAAATTTTTGTTTTGATTGTCCCAATTTTGTATCTCCTTTTAAAAAATAAACATTGAAACCATTGCAGCTGCTGAATATCCATTTTACCCCATACCAATATTTTAAGTCTTAAATGTACAATTCCCATGGAGTTACTTAATACTTGACACACAATTTGTAGAGATAAACATTTTTTTTCTACCAAAATTAAGGTAAAATGTTTCATCAAAATTTAGTTCCATACAGGCTTAGAGGTTTTCAGAATGTTTGCATAACTATAAATAAAAAATAAGTGGATATTTTATGAGGTTAATGGATAACATCTTTTGGATATGTTTTTTACAAATCGTCGGGTAAAGTCAAAAAGGTGCTATAATTTTTGTAACGTTATGGGAAAAACAAAATTATAGCGCCTTTTGGACTTTACTCACTTTACCCGACGAAATATTTAAACAATTAGATTTTCTAATTTCCTGGCAACACTTTAATCTCATTTAGTTTTAAATTTTACCGAAGCTCAAGTCTAAAAATAAATTTTAATTTGACATGTAATGGTATTTTGATGTCATCCAGACTTCAATAAAAATGGCATTAAATTTGGCTCGTAATTTTATACTTTGTAAAACTGTTGTAGTCTAGTGCCAATCCTGAATTTTATGCACCGAATACATATTTCTTTTATAAAGTTATCCAAGAGCTGAGTGGTACGCATTTCGGTGACCAGAACGCGGCTCGTAGATTAATTATGCAATTCAGAGCTAACGAAAAAGCAGGGGCTTTTTATATGGAGCTTTCTTGAAGGTTAACATTTTCGTGTTCGCGAAACCAAATGAATAATAATTACCTAATATTTTACAAGGATGTACCAATAATAACTACGTTTCGAAATTTGCAACAATAATTTAATTTGAATTCGGTATGATAATTATAAATTGAACAAACGAGGCAATTTAGCGTAGGAAAAGTTGAGGAATGGAATTATTATTGAATGAAAACATACAAATATGAAAATAAATCAGGAAAATTGTTTATTATTGATGGAAATGTACTTTTAACTCTCATCAAGGGATGGCTTATATAATTAAACAAGTAATTGATTGCAAGGTTTGACGGCACTCAACATATTTTTTAAGAGTTTGGCCAGGTTGAACAACCTAGCTTTTGGTATTTTAAATTCAGTGCGTATTCAATTAAGGCAATTATAGTGATAGAAGAATTAATTTAAAAGTATGGCAGTTGAGTTGCATTACAAACATTTTATGCACTAAAAAAGATTTCTCGCCGAGTATGAAACTGCGTTTTGATCAAATTAGTAAGAACGGCTGGCAAAACTTTGCATGAGTTAAAAATGTTTTTTGAAAAAATGTCTACAAAATTTATAAAATTCTGAATTTTTCCCATTTCTGATTTTAATTGATGAAGAAAGTCTAGTGCAAGTGTCAAAGTCCACGAATGATGTAATTTATTTGTGCGGCTCCTTTACCGTGAAGTACACATCATGGGTAAATTAGTTGCTAACACCAAGTGTTAATTTCCTTTCAAAATAAGGAGGTTTGAGTAAAACAAAGAATAACAAAATCCGAGGTTTAAAAGCTGGAATTCCCACACAACGGATTTATAAAATTTTACACTATTCTGTAATAACGGTTTATATAATTTTATCTCTTTCAGCAGGCTGAGTCCAACAATAATCATTAATAATGGAATCGTTTTATACGGTTTACGTGGATAAGTCTATTTATTTCTCCGCAAGCTTTCAAGTACATATGTACAATGAGTGCCCTTCCTCAGACGAATTAAGACCAGCATTAATTTCCTATAGTTTAACAAAGACGCTATTTATTCCTATTGCTACTCACCTTTCTTTAATTATTTAAATTATGATTTTTGATTTATTCAATTAATTTCAATTTTCAAGTTTTTATATAGTGTGTGAGGGTTCCAGCCTCACAATACCTTGTCTATGTTAAGTGTATAATGCAAATGCATTATGAGATAGACCTTCGT